>JAJDMX020000072.1:0-135505 GCA_022345685.2 Nothomitra cinnamomea | reverse complement strand
CTGAGTAGTGTCCACAATAACGTAGGTCTTCTCGTTCTCACCCATCGAAAATCCAGTCTCATCAATATTATAGATATGCTGTAGATCTGGCTTATACTTGAGAAAATAAGTCCGGAATGTATTAAACCACTCATTGAATGTTTCAGCAGTACAAGACTCATGGCGAGACTTTTCTAACTTTTTGGAAACCTTTGATTTTAGGTATGGATGTCGTTTTAAGAAGCGTGTCAGCCAGTTTCTGCTTGTGAGGTGAGTAGATATAGTGTTTCGTCGAGTTGCATTTGTGCGACTCAAAATCAGCACTTTTGCCATTGCCCGTAGCATATCGTGACAAATTGGAAACCCCTGTGCTGTGTACTCCTCAGCACAACGTACAAGTGCCTGTTCTTCCGGTGGAGGGCGTGTTTGCTGTGTGCCATGGCTGAGTTTACAAGATTGACCGCCTTTTATCCAATAGATCAGGGTTGTCTAGGGGACCTTATGGAACTGTGCTGCAGCAAGCACAGACGAAAAGCGCTTATTTTCAATATCGCGCAATGCTGCCTGAATGCTCTGTTCACGATCCATCGGGCCCAGAAAGTAGTGGGGTCACTTCCGCATTAAATAGGAGTTGGGCGAAACTTCTAGAATTTTCGCTGTCAAGAACTCAGGTAGTGTCAAGAACCTGATGATATACTCTAATCTTATATTTTTATAGCAATTGTAAGTCTAAATTATCTCTTTGTCCTACTTTTAATTGATGGTACAGAATACCCATTCAGTTTACTTGCCCTGACTTTACTCTATAGAGTATTTATCAATTCACATATATAGTCCCTACTTTTTTGGGCACATATACTTGTATTGTAAGCATCAGGCTAAACTAACAGCTGTATTTATCTCTGTAAGGATTAGCCTTCTTCTAGCTATTCAATTATGAATACCATACTTTACTAAAATTTTCTTAATAATAAACTTGCTGCATGTTATTTCACTAGCATCTTTAACTTTAGTATATAAATCCTTAAAGTATTTCCATACATATTACAATAGGTTTTATTTATCTACCTTAATATAGAACTTAGATATATCAATTTGAGATTGCAATTTGTCTTCATTATATAATTAAGCAAATGTAAAAGTACTTCAAAGTACTTTATAGAAGCAATCAAGGGCAACTTCAATTTTGGAAGATTTAGCACCTTTGCATAATATATCAATAGCAATACCCTTTTGGTATAGAGAAAATTCATAATTGAAATAATAATTCCTGGATATAAGACTAAGGGAAGTATGTTGAGATAGTATTTTGCTATATAGAAGAAAAGGTAGAAACAGACTCATAATGTATTTTTATAAGATTTTACTAAATTGGCTCAAACTTGTTATTTAGCATTGTAGCTAATATACTGGGAAATGTAAATACAAAAATATAACTCTTATTATTATACTAATTATTATAATGGTAATAATAAAACCTTTGCTTTACTTATACTAGTTCCT
Organism: Nothomitra cinnamomea; assembly: GCA_022345685.2. Classification (NCBI taxonomy): domain Eukaryota; kingdom Fungi; phylum Ascomycota; class Geoglossomycetes; genus Nothomitra; species Nothomitra cinnamomea. The sequence goes on along the minus strand of JAJDMX020000072.1, from coordinate 134,023 downwards.
ACTTCTTCTTGATTGATTACTATTAAATACAAATAAGAACTTATACAAATTTCTTATTTTATAACTTTTATATAATATAGAACTTGTTAGGTCCAAAAGAAGTTAGAATAGAAACTTCAAAGCTATAGTGATATAAATGAGATTATTGAATTGAAGAACAAGAAAAATAAAGAGAATAAGAAAATCAAATATAATGAGAAAAGTATAGAGAATAAAGAAAATGAGGAGAATGAAAAGAATAAAGTATTATGAATATCTTAGGCCTTAAGCTGCAGAATGTCATAAACATAGAAGTGACACAGAAACTATTAAATTAGATTATGAATAAAGTTTTATTAAGCATAACATATAGCTAAAAAAGCTAATTACCAAGTTCGAACAGCAACAAGACTTACTAAGATATAGTACCTAAAGTAGTAATATATTACTTACTAAGCTTATACATTGTATACTGTGCACAACAATTGAAAAACATAAGATAATATCTTAGTCAAGCAACTCTTACTTGATAGACTTAGCTAGCTATAACAATGCTAAAGAAATAATATGAAAAGTGATCAATAAATCATGAAGACTACTAGCTAAGAACTAGTTTGGAGCAACTTAAGAGTAGAGTTTATAAATTTCTATTAGCTAAGATAGCTAGAAAACATATTAGTCTAGAGTAGTAAGTTGTATAGTGATTATATGTAGTTAAGAAGAATATGAGTCACTTTATAACTCAGGTTTCTTTATTTAGATTTTAGATTATAAGTTAGATCTTGATATAAGTGTAATATAGTTAGTAATTACTTGATAGTAAATAATTAGTAACTTAATAAAAAACTATTATAAAGAGCATTTAAAGAGTAATAGAAAGTACTTTTCTCTTATTTTCATCAAAAGTATTATTTGGAAATTTGTTATTTAGCAATTCAAGTCTTATTACCTAAGATATTAAAAAACATAATTATACTTTATCTTAATAAATTTCAGCTGAGAAGAAGTATTTCATAAATTAAATACATTGTTAACCAATTTACCAACTTAATACCTAAGCTAGTACTTATACTTAATAGAGTCTCTTTACAATTTTATTTAATTGTTTCTATACTACTTCTGTATTTATTAAACTCTATAATTTAGAGTAAAATATTTATAAAAATTATACTAAATTAAGACTTTTAAAAAGATAAAAGTTGTAACTTATTTAATTAATTTATTGAAAAGAAGCTCTATAAAGTATTCAAATATTTATTTACAGACAATTGCTATGATAACTTAGTGTTCAGTATATTGAATAATAAGAACTAAAGTTATTTTCTCAAATTTGAGTTCAAAATTATTGATGACATTTATAAATATTTCTTTACTATAAAATAGACGGTTTTAACTGAAAATATTACTTGCTTGCTTATATGTAAATAATAATTTATCTATATATAGACAAACTTAAACTTTTAAAGATTAAGTCATGTTTTCTAAATAAGTATAACTATTTTAATAGATTAAGATACTATTATAATATAGTAAAAATATTATTATAACAAAGTTAAATTGCTAATATGATAGGTTCTCCTAATTTTTCCTATAATAGCTTTTTTTATATTTTATTTAAATTTCACATAAAAAGCAAATAGTAAATAATATAAATAATGAAGTTTATATATTTTAAGTTTATCTATACTAACTCTGGCTTTTAATATACTTGTATACTAAAGATTTCTAAAGTATTAATAAGATTTATTAATCTCTAGTTACTCAATTTAAGCTTAAAGTATGTTTTTTCCTTACCACTACTAACTATTCTTTAAATACTATAATGGTTAGTTTCAAAACAAAAAGCTAAATTACATTGAATATATAAAATAAGAAATATCAATATGAATATACTTCTTTAATAGTTAGAAAGCTGTTTTCTTATGAAAGAATTTGAATTTTGTTTAGATTAGTAATTAAGATAGTGGTATAATAATATAAGTATTATAATAATATGTTTTTTCCATTTACAATTGCCTGATAGTAATATAGTTTTCCATATCATTTAATATCTTCAAAAACTTATCTAGTTCTTCTATGTACTTATTCTTCTCATTATTAAAGTTAATTATAATAATTAAAGCTTTTTTTTTCTCTTTATTTAGCAATTTTGCTTATATTTCAGCCTTAACAGCTACAATTTTGTTCTAAATAGTCTTTGTGTTAACTAGCATTACACTTTTCAAAACAAGTCACTTTTTAATTTTAATAGCTTATCATTTTTGTAAAACAGTATTCTTGTCTACTTTTTCTTTTTAGAGAACTTAGTTTTTGGCCTCAAGCCATTCTAAAGTCTCAGTTAGATGCTCAATATACTGTTACACAGATTTAGTCAATAGCTATAAACTATAAACTATCATATTTATAACTGCATTTGAAAGTTGCAAAGTAATACCTTTAAGTGGTAATCTATTTAAAAGTAATATATTCAAGAGATTATTTATAGTAGTAGACTGCAGAACTAATATCAAAGGTATAACTGAAATAAAAATATGATTAAGTACTTTCTGGGAATAGTATAAACTTAATTTAGTATCTAATTAAGTTTCTAATATATTGAATAGATGCATAACTTTGATTCTTGTTAATCTATAAAGTTTTACCTATTTTGTTTTCAGAATAGAACAAATTTCAGTTTGAGTAAGCTTATTTATCTATACAGTAAAAGTTTACTTTAATGAGCCAAATTTAGCAACATCTAAAAGCTGATTAATATAAGACAAATATAGAAGTATTATTAAGAAGATAATATTATTTTTTATATAGTACTCAATAAAGTTACTAGATATATAACTATTATACTTATTGCAAATCAGAATTCATAGTTATCTAATAGCTTTCTTGTGAGTCATAGTTTTAAATAAGCATTGTAACTACTCTAAACTATAAATATTATCAGTCTAGCCCTTACCACTAGTACTAAAGTACTAATCATCTATGTTTCTTTTAAAATCTATTGAGAATTAACTTTATTAGCCTTAAAAATAACAAATGGCAAAAGTTAGTCTCTATTAACGTAAATAGCTTTTACAACTGATACCTATTCTTACTATTCAGGTTTCAACTTATAATATATTCTTAATTTAGTATCAATAATTTAGTATCAATAATAACTTTTGGATTCTTTTCAACACTCAGTTCAAAGTTTATCTTATTTATGTTATTAATATTCTTGAAATTAATTTTTTACAAAAGTATTATATTTTTAAATGTGTCAAACTAGAATGTCAACATCTTTACAATAAGATTAATTCAATATATTGGATCAATCTATATATTTCTTATGTTCTTAACAAGAGAATGATATATAATAAATTATTTAGATCACTAAATTCCAATTACAGGATATTTTACAAAAGACATAATTATATTATTGACTTTAGTAATATATTCTTGTATAATAACCTCTGCTATTTCTTTTAATACCATATAAGAATAAGAAAATTCCTTAACTATTAGCTATATATATAAATATCTTAAGAAAGTCCATTATGTCTTAAATAAGATTTACTATACTTTATAAACTATTTCTTAAGTTTTACTATCTGCAAGTCATTTGTTAAGCATCTTTTAATAAATATTGTAGAGTCTTATTGCTTTCTCTGCATTCTTGACCTTTCTAATATAAATTGCAATTATAGCTTATATTATTCTCTCTGCATACTTTTTAGCTTTTATGCTATATTTTTAAACTATATTAAAATATTTAAGTAATAATGAATTCTGGGAATATTCTTTTATAAAAATATATTCAAGGTGAAATGTTTGCTTCTGTATTTCATTTAGAGTATAATATAATATCTAATTAAGAAGTTAAATATAAATAAATTAATTAACAATATGAGAAATCTACTACTTATTTATAGTAACTCTAACTTTATAGATAATAAACTAGTTTATTAAAAGAGGACTGATAATGTTGTAGACTATTTTAAGGTTCTCAGTTAAAACTTAAAAGTAAAATTTAACTATACTATATACTCTTTATTTAAGAGGTAACTTAGTTCTGTAGGTATAAAATCTTATTTATATATACTTGAATGATAAATCTCTTCTAAAGCATAATTCAAGTATTTTGAATATATTAAACTAAACTAAATACTTGTAAATTATATTTATCTTGTAAAGTATTCTATTTATTCTTATATATCTACTTAGTTATTAAATTTATAATATCTATCCAAACTTCCATAAACTTAATTCTTACTTAGCTTTCATTAAATCCCTCTAAAGTATAAATAAGAATATTTCTTTCTACATACAAAAGATGAAGAATTTCTAAGAATACATAATAATATATATTAATTAAAATAATTTCTCTATTTGTTATAACTGCTTATAGCTGCATATCTGAAATAAATATCTCTTTAAATTACCTCATTACTTAAATATAGTCTCTTTTTTCTTTATTTACTAACTCAAAAATTAATATTGAAATATATATTACTTACTATATTAAGAGGTATTTTAAAGTTATTAGTATAATATATATAGTCAAGCAAGAGGACATTGAAATACTTAATAAAAAGATTAATGTTTTTTGAATATGTAAAAAAGAGATAGGCAACTTATTTAAAAACATTTATATAATAATTAAATATAATTACCTTCTTTCTATAGTTGTAATTAATACTTTTATTAAGTTTTAACTAGCTAAGTCTCTTAAATATAACTTATATTATATATTACAAATATTGTAAGTAAAAACAATATGATTTGTAGTCTGACAAAAGATTAAAAGAATTTCTTATAAGTTAAAGCTAGAATTAAATAAAGTTTTGACTTGTATAGCAATTTTAAAATATACGCAGTAATAAATAAAGTAGCTATAAAAAGTAGCTTTATTTACTTGTAATACTATTATAATTATATAACCTATTCTAAACTTTAATTCTCTATTTATTATTTTTGAAATTGACATAAATAGATTAAAAACAGTCTATAAGCTGAAACTTTATATTATAAAGTCAAGTCTTATTTGTAAGGCTATAATAGACCTTATAAATACTTTTTCTATTATATTTAATATAAATAAAGTAGCTTTTTAAATTAGTTTATCTTATAAATACTATGTATCTATTAAACTTAATATATAACTGAAGGCTATTAAATAAGACCTTATAGCTAAAATATTAAATAGTTTTAAATAATAGTAAAAGGCTCATTATCTTAATTTTACTTTATAGTTATAATAAATAAGAGAATAAGATGATATCTCTACTAAGTATAAAAAAATTTGTGTTATTCAAACATTATATTACAAACTAGTCTAGTATTTCACCCTGTTATAATAGTATTTTGACCATTTAAAATAGTAATATCTTTTCTAAATATAGTTCAAGAGTTTTAAATATTATTGATAGTTATAAAAAAATAAGATAAATTTATTATTGTATTGACATAGTTTTGAAAAAAATGTTTGGCTTACAAATTAAAATATAAAAGTTTTCTTCTTATTATTATCTTTAAATTCTCTAAACTTCTTAAGTTAAGAATTGTATAAAAGGTATATTACTTATAAAGTCAATTAATAATACAGCCATAGTGTTTGGTGTCCTGATGTCCAGTGTTCTGGGGACTGTTTCCCGATGCGATGCGTTGTTTGTTTTTGTGTTGTTGTAGTAACAGCTGTTGCCTAATTTCTAATTCAGGTATTTTGCTATTTGGTCAAATGTGTGTGTATCTAGAGATTCAATTGGTATAGTAATCTCGCTTATGACGTGGGGTCGGCCAAAAGTCTCACCGGTTATTGTAGTTACACTTTTAATTTCGGTTGTTGGTTTTGAGAAATGCGTACATGGGTTTGTTTATTTTGTAATTATGTGTTTTAGCAACAAACATTAGTATTTGTTAGTTGTGTATAAATAGCGTTGACTGTGCTGCATATTTCTGAAATCAACTATGCTATTTTGACATTTCTAACCTAATTGTTCTTCTTACGGTCTTGTTCGTTTTACAAGTTATTTTTCTCACTGTTGCACTTGCTATCGCACTTATCGTCGCACTTACCGTCGCACTTACTGCCATCTTTACCGTCGTCATTATTATTAGTGGTATGTATAGTTGTTGACTTCTGTCGTGTGTATTGTTATTGGCTTCTTATATATATAGATATTCACTATGCCATATGATCATAATGATAGTTATTCCTGCCATCAATTTTCATGTACGTCTTATAAATTCACAAGTCGTGTTAAGGATGTTCAGGGTAATCATAGACATTATGAGGTGACACTGGTGAAATTTACTAGGGATAAAGCATTGTATTATGTATTTCCTAGTATGGACGATTCTTCCTTTTTATTGCCCGCCACTGAAACTTTGTGATTCAGACTGTTGTAACGACGATACTGTACTGGTTACTGGTGCAGGAGTAAGATTTGAGGCTGTTGGCAGTCGGAAGAATTCTATTTGGGTTATTGCTTTTTGCTATTCGTGTGTGACATAACTCTTTGAAGATATTAGTGATGAGGGTATTGTTCGCCTTGACAAGGCCCAGTCTAGTAGCAAAAGTTTTGATGTTCTTGGAGGCACTCATTGTGTTGGTACAGATATTTTGTTGAGGGATTCTGGGATTTTGGATACGATTCCTAGGTCAAGTCCTATTTTTTATCCGGTATTTGCTAAGACTAGAGAAAAGATTTATTTGGATCATACATTTCATGGAGGGTTTCATGTTGATGAATTGAAGGTTTGACCTTTTAATTGTTAGGTTAATTCTAGACAAAAGTTGAAGTTTTATTCTTATATGGGTTTTGTTAAGCCTAGTATCGATGAAAAGCATTATAATTTCTATTTTGCTATCATTGTTCATATTCCATCTTTTACATGCAAACAAGTGGCATAGCTTCTCAACATAGATGGTATGGATCTTTCTGGTGGGGGTAAGGATTTTAAGGAGAATTGACCTAAGTGCCCGGTTTCAGAGGCATCTACGGTTAAGCTTATTCCTCCTAAGTTTGAGATTCCTGCTATTGAGATTAGATCTATTTCTTCACATTTTCATTGGAAGGACTCTTGAAGATTATTTAAATTTATTATCTTTATCTATATTCTCTATAAGATTATGCAATAGACTTTTTGTAAAGCCTGGTATTTTCAGAGGATTTATTAAAATAAATAAAGATTTTGTGATATTAAAGAAAATGCAATTTCCATTCAGCCAACCAATATCCACACTGTTATAATCTCTTGGGTCTTGATTAAACAAGGCGATGCACAGTTTTCCCCATTCCAAGACATGTATCTTTTTAAGGTATTTGTCTATCACGATGAATTTGAGTTAACTGCCTAATATGTATTTGTAGAATTTGTTCATGTCCTTGTCATCCAAGAGCACATCATTAAGAATAAAGTATTTTTTGATGGGATTGAGTTGCTAGGCATTTCAGCAACTAGTTATGATTGAGTGGAAGTCAAAGGATCATACCTAAGTAGTTTTTCAGAGTCTTGTTTTGCCCTACACTACTAGTGTCATTGGTCGTGTCAAATATTCTGTAGGGTATGCAAGCACTTCTTAAAAAGTCTGTTTAAGTATTTTTTTTTCCAATCCAGCAGTTCCTCTGATATATCTCATATACTCTCTAATACAGGTTGTTTGTATTCTGGTGCTGTGGAAGTGAAGATGTCATTCATGTACGTCTTAACATTGTTGTAGCTGAGTATCAGCTCACGTGGCGCTGTTGCTTTTATTGATGTCAGGAATTCTAATCTGTCTTTTATTTCAACTGTATTTGCCCAGAAGTCATCCTTCATTTTCTTTCATACTGCTTTCGGCATTGCCATATCTCCACCGTTGTAAATTGATTTGTATCCTTTTTTGTGAAGATATCTTCACACAGCTAATCATTTTCGCATTCATCCAATATTCGAGTTGTAACTGCCGATATCGAAGTGGCGTAGGTTTTTGATATTTTGTTTTGAGGCCCACTTTTCTAAAACATAATAATGTAGTGTACCATCTTTGTACTTTTCCTGTACAGCATTGTATTTTCTGAAACCTAATTGATCGATTCCTTTTATAAAATCTTCCTTTGGTAGGTCGCACTTTAAGTACGTCAGAAATACTGATTTCGCTACAAGTCTGAATCGGTTCGATTTACTTATCGTGTTTGTGGTGTTTATGAATTCCACCTTGTTTTCGGAGTTAGAATCAATGACTTCACAGTTGACGACTATTGGAGTAGGTGTTTTTTTTGGTATGAACGTTGATATTCTTAGGATGATTTAAGTATTGTGGACGATGAAAAGGTCTGGTAGAAAAGAATCTGGTATAATAAAGTCACTGATTTGAGTTGGAAACGGCGATAACTCATTGAAGATTTGTGTGAGAAGTATACGTTGCAGGCCACCGTCAGTTATAATGTAGAGATTAGTCATATTGATGGATGGTATTAGGATGGTGGGTGAGGACACCACTTTCTCAGAAGACACCATAGCTTAAGTAATTTTACAAGAAAAAGACTTTCTTAATAATATTTATTAAAATAAATTTATAGTCATTAACTAATAAACAAGTCAGCAATTATCATCAAAGTATAATGATTTGACTTTAACAAGGTCTTATTTTTTAGTTTATCTTAAGTATTTAGATATAAAGTGAAACATTTATAAGATAACTATGAAATAGTTATATTAGTCCTATAAACTAAAATAGTAAAACAGTTTTACTATTATTATATCAAATAATATCCTTGATAATGATTCTTAATACAAAGCTTAATTGCTAAACTAACAAGATATTCAGTAAAGAGAGAAGGAAAGACACTTTCCCTGAGATTCTAATACAGTATTTATAGTTACTTTTTTACTAATCTCTTGTTATGAACATTCCAAGCCTCATCAGGAACGCCACAGATATGGGAGTAGTAATAGAACCATTGGACTAGATCGCAAACCTATGGAACACAGACAGCCTGGCAAGGATAAACCAAATATGAGGATAAACAGCACTTACTATAAGTGAGTGGGGGTCAAAGCAAGAGTTTGTACAATTAGCACAACCCGTGACAACTCAATAAATCACCCATACCCCAATCAAGGCAGTGACCTCAGCTAACTACACAACTGTCAAGTAGTCTAGCCAGGAAACGACCGGTCAACAGAAACTACCACGACCTACAGACAAGAAACCGTTAGTCGTGGGTGAAGGACCAGAAGAGCTGAAGAACACTTAGCAGCTGAAGAACACGTCAGCTGGGTACAGTAGGCAGCTTGAGTATAGATGGAGAGTTATGAGTCATGATGACTCAGTTTTTATTAGTAGACTCGGTGTGAGTCAGGTGTGAGTCATGCCAAGAAAAGAATACCTCAAGTAGTATAAGTTGCCTATTGGCAGGTAACCAAGAGATCAGTAAAGAAGCAGTTACAAATATAGTAGTGAAGTTTTAGGAAAAGCTTCTTTCCTTTCCTTTTCACTGAAAGCTTTGTTAATTTAGCAATATAAGCTTCATACTAAGAATTATTGCCTAAGGATATCTTTTGATATAGTTGTAGCAGGACCGTTTTGCTATTCCAGTATACGGAACTAATATACCTATCCCACAGTCACCCTTAGAATGCTACGCTATGTACCTAAATATTAAGATAAACTAGGAGACAAGACCTCATCAGAGTCAGATCATTACATCTCTTAACTACTTGCTAATAGATAACTTATACTTCTTGGTGTATACAACTCTTAGCATGACCTATAACATAACTCATACTGAGTTCAATAATGAAATCTAAGTTATTATAACTTATAACTTCTCTTTCTGTATTTGAGTTACTTACTATACTCAACTAATATATTCTTTAGCTACTAATTTTCTTTTAACTTCCTTAATCCCTTATCTATATCTAACAGTTTTAGGTTCTATAGTCTATTGTTATGAACATCTCAACCTTTATCAGAAATGCCATAGACATAAAAGTGGTACTCTTATTATTTGACCGAATTATAGTTCTATAAGGTTAAGAGCAGCACATATGGCTTGGCAAAGATGAACTGAATAAGAGAATGGATAGTACTTACTAAAGGTAAGTGAAGTTCAAAGCGAAGTTTGTACAATCAACACTCTTAATACTAAGAGCACGATCTATGGCAAACTCAATAAATTACCTACACCTTAGTTAAGGCAACAATCTCAGTTATCTACACAACTGTCAAGTGACTTAGCTAGAAAGTGATTAACTAACAGGAACCATTATAACCTATAGATGTAGAATCATTAATTGTAGAAGAAGAACTAAAAAAGTTAAAGAATACTTGATAGCTAAAAAACATATTAGTAAGATATAGTAGGCAGCTTGAGTATGGACAGATAGTTATAAGTCATAATAACTTAGGTTTTATTATTGGATTTGTCATGAGTCAAGTGTAAGTCACATTAAGAAAAGAACATATTAAGTGATATGGGTCATCTGTTGGCAGGTGACCAAGAGATTAGTGAAGAGGCAACTATAAATATAATGTTAGGATCTTAGAGAAAGTGTCTTCTCTTTTCTCTTCACTGAATATCTTAATAGTTTAGCAATAAAGCTTCATACTAAGAATTATCGCCTAAAGATATCTTTTAATATAGTTGCAGCAGAACTATTTCACTATCTTAGTATATGGAACCAATATAACTATTTTATATTCATCTCAAGAACGCCTTACCAAATACTTAAACACTCAGATAAACTAGAAGATAGAATCTTATTGAAGTTAGATCATCACATCCGTAAAGCTTCTTTATAGTTAATCACTTTTGATTTGGTTGCTTAGTATTTGTATAACTGGCAAAGGTTGTTGCCTTAACTAGAACATGAGTAAGTTATTAAGTTGTTATAGATTGTACTCTCAGCATTAAGAACACTAATTGCACAAACTTTACTTTAGCTCTTACTTGTCTCTAACAAATACTATTTATTCTCATATTCAGTTTATCTTTGCTAAACTATATATGCTATCCCTAATCCTATAGAAATACAATCTAATTTAATAATAATCAACACTACTTCTATATTTATAGTATTTATTCTGGTCAGGCTTAAGATATGTCACGGACAACCCGAGCCTCATTAGGAACGCCACAGACACAGGAGTGGCGCTGAAATCATTGGACCGAATCGCAAGCCTATAGGACATGGACGGCACGGACGGCTCGGCAAGGATGAACCAAATATGAGGACGGGCGGCACTTGCCATGAGGACATGAGGGCCGGAACAAGGGTTCACGCAATCAGCGCCCTCGGCACTGAGAGTGCAACCCGTGGCAGCTCAGTAAATTACCCACACTCTTGTCAAGGCAATGACCTCAGCCAGCCACAGTACCGCCAAGGAGTCTAGCCAGGAAGTGACCAGCCAACAGAAACTACCACAACCTATGGGCAAGGAACAGTTAATTGTGGGCGAGGGACCAGGAGAGCTGAGAAATACTTGGCAGCTGAAGAACATGTTAGCCAGGTGTAGTGGGCAGCTCAGGTATGGATGGAAAGTACAAGTCATGATAACTCAAGTTTCATTAGTGGACTTAGCGTGAGTCGGATATGAGTTACACCGAGGAAAAAGTACCCTAAATGGTATGAGTCGCTCGTTGGCAAGTGGCCAAGAAATTAGTGAAGAGGCAGCTATAAATATAGCGTTGGAATCTCAGGGAAAGCGTCTTTCCTTTCCTCTTCACTGAAAGTCTTATTAGTTTAGCAATATAAGCTTCGTACCAAGAATCATCGCTCAAGATATTTTTTGATATAAGTTGCAATAGAACCGTTTCGCTATCCCAGTATACGAGACTAACATAATTGTCTCATGGTCACCCAAAGAACGCCACGCCGTATACCTGAACACCAAGACAAACTAGATGATGAAGCCTCATCGGAGTCAGATTGTCACAAGATATTTATAATAGAGAGGTACTTAAAATTCCCTTAAGGTCTAACTAGTTGACCTTATTAATTAAAAATTCTTTATATATAGTATTATATTTACTGTTAAGCACTTTATTATTTAATTACAACTGCACTGCTATTTATCATATATACTACTAGTAATTAAAATTAATCTTTCAATATATATTAATAATTAATTAAATTACCTAGTACACTGATTTCCTACCATTAGTACTTACAATTAAGTTATCAACAAAGTTCTAATATCTGTAATAACTATTATATATGTCTATCATTATAATCTTCTTCAGTTTTAAAAGAAATAAAGTAAAGCCAATATAAAACAAAGTACTTAAAGTAGTAGTATTGATAATATTCAACAATGACATATTGAAATAGTTTATTTTATTAGTATAATCAATAAAAAGAATTTTAGGAAAATATTAAAATAGTATTACAAACTTAGGATGTACGAAGAACAAATAGTTTACTTTAACAGAAATCTCTATTTTATAACTAATAAATTAATCTACTTTCTTTAGTTTATATGTATAACGATTTAACTTTAATAAGATCTTGTTTCCTAATTTGTTTTAGTGTTTAGGTGCATGGCAAAGCATTTCTAGAGTAACCATGAGATAAGTATGTTAGTCCCGTATACCAAGATAGCGAAACAGTCTTACTACAACTATATTAAAAGATATCTTAGGTGATAATTCTTGGTATGAAGCTATATTGTTAAACTAATAATATATTTAGTGAAAAGAGAAGGAAAGATGCTTTCTCTGAAATTCTATTATTATATTTATAGCTACTTCTTCATTGATCTCTTGACCACCTGCCAATAGGTGACTTATACCACTTAATGTACTCTTTTCTTGGTGTGACTTACACTTGACTCACACTGAGTCCAATAATGAAACCTAAGTCATCGTAACTCACAACTCTCTATCCGTACCTGAGCTACCTACTACACTCAGTTGACATATTCTTCAGCTACTAAGTATCTTTCAGCTCTCTTGGTCTTCTTTTTATAATCAACAGTTTAGCATCTGTAGGTTATAATAGTTCCTGTTAATTGGTCACTTTCAGTCTAGATTACTTGGCAGTTGTGTAACTAGCTAAGGTCGTTGTTCTGACTGGGGTATAAGTGATTTACTGAGTTACCATAAGTCATGCTCTCAGTGTTAAAGGTGCTGATTGTGCAAACCCCTGTTCTGGCCCTCACTTACCCATGGCAAATACCGTCTATCCTTGTATTTTGTTCATCCTTACTAAGTCGTACATACTGTCCTTGCCCTATAAGTCTGCAATCTGGTTCAATGGTTTCAGCACTACTCCCATGTCTATAGCATTTCTGATGAGATTCAGGATATTCATGATAACATGTTAATATAATAATAAAGCTTTTAGGTATTGTAAAATAAATAATGCTATTATATATAATCTAGTTTTAAAAGTGTTCAAGATAACTTAATTTATAAATATAGTTTTTTTATTGCCAAAGGCTATAATTACTTCTTAATTAGAATTTAACAAAGTAGTATATAATTATATCTTTTAATATCTTGAGTAATAAATTTAGATTATTAAGTAATTAATAATTTAGTTTAATATTTAATGAAGAGAAAAAGAAAAACACTTTTTATTACTCTTTAAATGCTCTTTAAAGCTACTTTTTATTAAGTTACCTACTATTCACTATTAAGTAATTATATACTATATTATTATTATATTAAAGTATAACTTACAAACTAAATTTCAATTAAGACTTAAGTTATACTATAATTTATACTTTTCTTATCTTTATGTAATTATTGTGGGTACCAGTACTGACACAGGGTAAAATAGTAGCGACACAGGGTGAAAATGGTAACCGTACAGGGTAAATTTAATAGCAACATAGGTAAAATATTAACTAAACGAAATAATGACTAGATATATAACTTGAGGCTATTAAGTTGTCTCCATTTATCTAATCTTCCTACCCCCGTCTCAGGCTACTCTGGGTTCGTGTATGAACAGGTAAGTTCACACGTTCAAAAGAGGATAACTCTCGCCTTGTTGATGATACTGCTTAATATGATCAAGTAGCTCAATTTAGAGAATGAGCATGAGTGTGGTCTTCCTGAGTAGCTGGACGGCCACGTACAGATGCAACAGCAGGCTCTAAGATGAGTGGTATTATAGTAAGAGATAGGCGAGGAGTAAAGTGCCAATATGGATAAATATCTTCCATTGTTAGAACTCCATTATCGCAAAGCCATTCCTGAATTTGATAAGCACATGGTAGTTCCATATATTGAGTAAATTGCCCTGTACAGGTAGGTAGCGAATCTGGTGAAGTAAGCCAAAAACATTGATCCCAAAGCTTTCTGGGAGCATAATTGGATATTCGTCCTAGTAGCTGTATATATAAAGCCATCCTAGCTGTATGTGGTGTAATTGTACGATTTTTGGCTACATCACCATCATACTGAAGATGTTGACTAGCTAAAAGAAGGTTGATTTTATCAAAGACAAGCTTTAAATTGCCTGTTGATACTTAAAGATATTTTTTCAAGACTGCATGTGCACCTTCTACTTGTGAAGTTATCCTTGTTCCAAGATGCAGATATCGATCAATGTCAGCATAGACAAGAGAGTTCTTCTAGTGGTCCAGCCATATTTCCTTAACATATTGTACCAGTATAGGTACTCGGCTATCATAACTATCTTGTAAAGCATTCCAGTTCTTATAGTATTCATCTTGAGTATAACTCTCTATGACCAATTTCCAAGCTTTCACAAATGTGAGAATATCTTCAATCTTGTCTTTTCTTAATGTATTAGCTGCATGCTCTTTTACTTTCTGCTGAACATGCTAAGCGCATAGAAAACATCTCGTCCTAGAGTAAACACACTTAACAGTATTAAGTAATACAAACTCTCTATTCATTACCATTACTCCAGTTACCATACCAGGAAGATAAAGCTTTTTCATCTGCTCTAAAGCTCAAATATAATCTTTTTCTTCTTCTTTCACAAGAAAACAAAAGGCAACATAAAATATAGTATGGAGGCAGGTAGTATCAACAATAACTAATAAAGGAAGTTTAAAGCGGTTTGTTTTATAAGTGCAGTCGAGAAGTATAATGTCTGGAAACTGCTGGAACAATTGAAAACTTCGTAAATAAGCAAAGAAAAGATAAGTTAAACGTCCAATATTGTCAGTTTTATAGTCAGAAATATAATTGCTACTAGAGAGTTGGTTAATCAAAGCTTCAATCAGGGTTTTACCAGCAAGATTTTTTGCTCTAATGGTTTTCCACATATTATAGACATCAGATGCAAGAATAAGATGATCGGTTGATATGTAAATAGTTGAAACAATTTCTCTTGGTACTGATCCTGATATTGTAAGGTCTGTAACTTGTTTAATGATTTCGGGAGGTACTTTACATTGAATTGGATTAGCTAAAGCAGTAGATGTAGCTTCGTGATTGTGATCAGCATTTTGTACTTTGACAGTCTATATCCCATCTTTTAAATTAGCCCTTACTGAGAAAGGGCATTCGATTTGTTTACTTCTAGTATCAAGAAGTCTATTTGTGTCGTTTCGGCCATTCTGCACCTAATACTTGCCCCTACAGTTGCACTGATAGTAGATTGCCTGGTCCTTCTTATTGTATCACTGTACTGTAATCGCATAGCCATTAGCCTTCACATGGCTTTGGAGACCGTCTTCCAGATTCTTCTGACTTTGGTATTTGGAAGCTTCGGATAACGGTAAGAGACTCGTGACTTTAAATCCTGGGGCTTCGAAATCCACAGGTTTGGCATGAAGATAATGCCAAAGCGGTGTAAAAACTCTTGGCGATGACATGATATCACGACCCTGTGTAATTACCATTTTTACTCTGTGTTGTTACTAATTTCACCCTGTGTCGCTACCATTTCACCTTGTATTAATACCAGTCCCCAAATATTGTATAACTTGCTACTTTAAGCTAGTATATTTTTCAGCTTTTTTAGTTAGTCAGAAGTTTATTAACTTTCTCTTTTAGTTACTCTTAACTTATTCTTAACTGAGGAGCTTTATAGTTTGTTAATCACTTTTAGTATTCCTTTCTTAATATTATTTTAGCTAGTTAAATTTATTAAGTAAGAGCTATTTAACTATAATATTATCTTATATATTTCAATTGCTGTATATAGTATATTGTATATAAATTTAATAAGTTATGCTTTATTACTTTAAGTATTATACTATTATTAAGTTTTATTGTTATTTGTATTTAATAACTAGCTCTCTTAACTATATGCTATATTTAATAGAATTTTGTTTACAATTTGATTTAAGAATTCCTGTACTACTTCTGTACTTGCAATAATTTACAACTTAGAGCCTGAAATGTCTATAATAATTGAATTTTTAATAGTTGTATAACTAGCTAGTACTTTAAGTTAAATTTATTTACTTTTATTATAAGTACTATAAATAATAAGAAATTAGTCAAAATTAGCTTATTAAAGTACTATTGCAATTTAGTATAGATATAATCTAGACTAAGTTAATTGCTCAATTAAATTCATATTGGCAGAAGTTAACTTATAACATTTATGAAATATAATTGATGATATTAAGTAATGATTATATTTTAAGCATTCTACTATAAAGAGGTAATTATTTCTGTCATCATAATATTTAATTAAGACTTGAAAAGAGCAATCTGTTTATCAAGAAGAATATTCTCATTTATGATCTTCTTCTTTAATACTACTATCATCATAAATTTCATCTTTGTTACATTATAGGTAAAAGGTCCGGAACTGATATTTGCTTTTAAAAATAATGTATTTGCTGCATTTAGAAACAATTGCGTAGCATTGAGTTACTGCCAAAGCTTGTATTAACTCAAGGCACTTCTCAACAGTGCAGAAAGTTTGGCCAGATGGGGGTAGCAGAAGCTCCATGTTCGGCCAATGTGGATGGGATGAACAAGAAGAAGAGAAGTTGTGGGCCGTTAAGAACTATAGGAAGAAGAAGCGGTGTGCACTTCCTTACCTTCTGTGGGGAGCTTACGTGGGATGGGCAGGGGTGTGCCCGTATCGGACCAGGGGGGGTGTGTCCGAATCAATTCGGGGTGTGTGGGTATCGGGAGCCTCAGGTATATACACCGTTATTAGTGGCGGCCTTCGGCAAATCATCAGTCTTTTTGGTGCCCATCGGAAACCAGGTCGACTAATGCCTCTGCACTATGGACGATATCATGTGGGACGTATTTAAGCGCTTGCCATAACTCAAGCATTCTCTGGTCTCCACTAAGGGCTACTAATTTCGCAGTATTGGCTCTGAGCAAAGGAGCAATTGTAAGAGCTTCGTACATTAGCTTACTTCTAGTCCGGTATTTAAACATGTTGGTGACATTCTGCAAGATCTCCGACTTTCCGTCCAGGCCGATGCATCCAGTTAGCTGGGCTTGACATCTCAAAAACAGTCAGCTTTATAACACCGTCAAGTGCGGTCGTGGCCGAAGTCAAACCACGTTGTTTCATGGATCTAGCCTTCGGGCTGCTTGAGTAATGTCGGGTTGAGAAGATGGTCCAGCATAAGCCCGAGACGGCAGCGATAAAACCGTACTCAGGAATTTCCTTAGCCTCTTGGCGGAAACAAATCAGACAACTCCAGGTAAATCAGAGTCGACAAGTTGCCGTACCCAGGCCCATTTTAGCTGGTAGCTGGAATGAATCGTGCCCCCAGTGCGGAAGCGCCGACCTGTTGAAAACATTCCCGTCTCTCTCCTTCGGGACAGACCTTAAATATTTCACAAACTCAAATCTGGAAAGGCCGCAAGTGTAAGTGGGAGCGTAGAAGAAGAGAAAAATCCTCTGTCGTCGCTCATATTTACACAGTGGGCACCAGCTGATGAGACGAGGCTGAGAATGCAATGCTACAACTAAACGCTCATCTTGCCATCAGGCGCCTCGCAAGGCTGCCTTATTTATTGATTAGCAATGATGGTGATCCCGACCGCGGTCTATGACAACCATTACCGAATGGACTGCATACTGCACCATGTGCTGCAAAGCTCCAGTCCTATCGTTGGGCTTCGAGAAGCTGACACCTCAGCTTAGACTCATGGTAGTGTAAAAGGAAACTCTAAGGCAGATGCGGCGAAAGCGCATCACATAACAGAGGGTTCCCCGCACCTGGTAACATCTTCTGCCAATTTTTATCCTGCGGCTCTAGAACGCTTTGGCAGCCATTGTGACTGTGACCGGCCGGCCTAACCTCTCAACGTTGCCGTCGATGGCTAGCCTTGCATACTTTTGAGAGAAATTCAACTCAAGCTCTGAGATCGAGCCACACTGGCCAGCGCTAGAATGTCACATCATTTGCTCTCGCGCGAAAAGGCGTAAGGCAAATCTGCCACGTGTACGCGGGTAAAAGGCCGCCGCGAATTGGAGACGTGCGCAGCGTCGACTTGCATGTTACGGTGAGTTGTCCGAAGCTACAATACACACTGTCCCTCACAATTACCCAGCTGTAGTGCGACCATCTGACAAGCATATCCCAGACGACCGATGTTTTCTTGGCCGCCTGCGGTTGTGCTTTTTAAGTTTCAGCTGGTGAAGGCGAAAACTCTCGTCTTAGTCACCTGCCGGGCAACATCGTGTGCTTCCGTGAATTTACTGTCACTACCTTGATATAATTCGAAATGAATATTAATTACAAACAAGTTCATCAATTCCTACATATCTAATAATGTATTTTGGATGTAGAATGTACCAGAGTAGTAATGCGGCTGTCAAGTCACGGGATCGCCAGCTCTTCACTCGTGTAATAATAGGTGGCTGGTGGGCCTCCTCAACCATCATCGCAACGACATTTAATCGCAAACCACAGCGAAAAAGACCGATGGCAGAAGCAGACATGATCACGCCACCTACACCACGCAAGCGCAAGCCCACCATGAAAGTTGCCGAGCTACTGCACCGGTTTGTAAACCCCTTTCATCAACCCAGATTCCCCGCTTATGAAAAACTCTTCAGTCCAGGCGATGCGCCACGTCAGAACGGTGTGAACACGCCCACCAGTGCAAAGTCATCCACGAAAGAGCACCCGCAAGATAGCCAGTCTCAGGGTGGCCTGAATCATTCATCACAGTCAAAGCCGACGGCTCCACCTGCTGTGCTCCATTACCCATCCACTTTCACCATTCAACGTGGTGACTGGGTCGTGCGGCTTCGCGTCGACGATCCGGCTTCCATGCCCACCAGAGACAAATACGACATCTGGGATGGCCCGTTTCAAGTGCTTGATGCACCCACTGATGCTGACAACGCCACTGTACAGCTAAAGTTCCCTGATGGGTCCAAAGGTGACCGGCGCACGGACATCAGCCGCTTGAGGCCTGTTCATCCAGTGCCGCAAATGAGCTCCCGCGGTATCTTCCATCCTGCTAAAGGCTTTTCCATCTATGTCGACAAAATAGATTTTAAGCCGAAGGGGAAGAAGTCTAACATGACATACATTGTTGATCGTCTCCGCGGGAGGCGCGAGGAAGACGGCTCAGTAAAATACCTCGTGCACTGGCTTGGATGGCCTAGCGAAGATGATACCTGGGAACCAGCTGATACTTTGCCTGCGCTGGTCGTTGAGGAGTATGAGCTCGCAATTAATCCGACTGCTGCAAAAGAGGCCGCAATGAAGAGAAAAGCTGAGGAAGCCTTGGAGAGGAAAAAAAACCTTCCAGAGGATTATATATCCCCGCAGAAGAGACGAAGGATAGAGAGAGCGCAAATTATACCCAGGGATCCTGTCGATGGGATCGTGGATGGCAAGAGAAAGACGAGAAATTCAGGCTTCATTGATGACCTGGGATTTGGCCCTCCAGAGAGTACTGCATCGGAGACCAAATCACCAAGCAAAAAGGCTGCGAGCAAGGAGTCAGTGAACGGAGAGCCAAATAAATCACACCAGGTAACTACTGGATTCACCCTCTAGAAACTATGGTTTTACCTGTCGGATCTTCATATCAGTTTTCCAACTTTTTTCTTCCTCGGAAACGGCCCCTTCAACATGTCGTCTACGTTACAAACGGTTGTCTGATCAACTGCTGGTGGATCGTTTCTCCTATTCTTCTAGAATGACCCGCATTTACTCGGTACGGATTTACTGCCTACTAGTCTGAAGCCTATGCTCTTCCGATCCTGTAACAGTCGCTCGACAACTTCACTGTGCTATTCTATTTCCATTCGTTCTTCATCTAGTCATGTGACAAGGCTGAGCCTCTCCAACATCTGACTGTCAACTCCCCAAGATCAGTGTCTTTCTTTTGTTCCTTTCCCTAATATTTCTCTCCCGACTGTCGTCCTTTTAATGGTTCAGTGTCATTGCGGTTCGTACGATTCTACCGTAGTTCCTCTTTCTATAAAGGGCACGTCACAGATGACCTCAATGGACGAGTAAGCCCCCGCAAAACCCTAACTGGCTTTTGCTCGTCTCGTTTCCTCTTGTATTCCGCACTTGTAGTGGTTTCCGAGTTTCCATGCTTTCGTAAGTGGATAGAAAGTAATCCATGTATTTGTCTGTTTATCCGAATCAGGTGCTTCGAGACGAGAACATGGAAACAGCAACATAACCTCATGGCCAGGATCGCCCCAGAACCGTTATCTTTCGGCGACTGGATGCTCTAAAGCTTGATAAATGGCCAGTGTGATTGCAGACTTTGAAACTACCTCCAGCTATACAAGGCTAGACTTTCTTTAACACTGGACTTGCATTTCTAAGACGGTCTTTGGGGGCAATAGGCCATATGAGATTTCATCAAAAAGAATATCGGAACCGTGACTGCTGCCTGGGAAATCACTCTAACCTCTCTTCCTCGGGGCTCTCTGTGGCCTTTAATATTTGTTATGGGCATCTAGGCGCCGCCCCTGGACTGAGTGAATTCTAGCCACTCTAATACTCCTAGTCTCTGGGACCAGAGCAAGCATGTGTAAATGGCGAATCAGCCAGGTTTACCCAAGAATTGAAGGCGCAATAGTAAACAAGCGCGCCTTAATTAGGATGGTTTACCCAGTTAAAAATATGTGGACAGCCCTAGTTATCTATTTTCAGTTAATGATAATACCACATAATACGGGCCTTGAGGAAAACTAATCGACCACCAGGTCAGTAGGCATAGTTTTCACTCGGTAAGGATGACTGATCCACTCCAAGTACGTACCCCCAAGCCTGTCGCCCTGTATTTCTCCATGTGCACGCGACCGGTATCAGATGCGGAGATATCGCAACATACGAAACCTCGAGTAGGAACACCAGTTGGTCACTTCAACTGTCCATATCTCGCCTAGCTGATTCCGAAAGTCACCAATTCAGCACAACTAATACTAAGCACAGTCGAACTGTACTTCAGATTTACCCCCAGACAGTCGAAAAACGATGACCGTTCCCAATATCGAATACGACAGCACAAAACTCTCATGGTCGAAAGACTGGCTGAATTACTGAAATTTAGGCACTAGCTATCTGGCGTTCCAAAGCAAGCCAAGACACAATTTAGGATGGCTCTCAGCACACCTCATTTTGGTTCGCGCGCGCCCCCTCCCAACACCGTCTAAGTCAGTTAAGGCCTTCAACCGGAATTCGACTCTGAATGGCATGTGAACTATCACCTATATACGCACTAATCCACTTTAAGTATGTCTCGCAGGCTGAAGCACACCATTTAATACTATTTATTAAGAAATCTATTCACAAGTCCCCAATTGTAGCGGTGGTGTGAACTGAGCGATAGCCATGTGCCTATTGGCTAGGCCCCATGGAGGCGGAAGTACTTGGATCTAGGCAGTAGGTGCCTAAGCTAGGTTGCTAAATTCTGTGGGCTGCTCAACCATTGCTCTCGCTGCCCCCGAAAACTGCATGTTTTTGAGCCATACCTGCGCGACACCACAACACCTAGCGGACTAAAGTAATATAACTAGAGAAAAGGCTAGGGTTTGATAATCTAGCTTTATATTTTTCAATCGAAGTATTATTGAAGAACAGATGCATGCCGGCGTCTGGCTTCGGCAGGGTTGGGAGGTGGGTGCGCATGAACCAAAATGGGGTGTGCCGGTACCGAGAGCCTTTAGGATACTAACGAACAGAAGTTACAAGAGTAAAACAAAGATGTAATGCAAACGTTAGTCATAGCAAAAGAAGCTAAACTATAACTTTTGCATCCCAGATGAGCCTTGTGAGGTCGCGGGAACTGATTACTAGATCGTTGAATGAAAAGATTCAGATGAGGAATGAAAAGGCCGAATGCTGCTATCCTAGTCGAACGTTGCGATATAAATGTACCAACTTCCAGCTTGTAGAAACGATCGAAATAGTAGATACAAGAGACCGCTCGTAACCAGCTACCATTCGCTGGATGAGTCCATGAAATGCCGTAATTAGTCTTGCACAGGGTAAACTCTGAGTGTCCAAGACTAGCAGCCCATAGAACACTGCTAATGGACATTTCGATCGTTCCGTCCAGCAGCTACGCCAGTTCCATCATCAGATTTGGGGGCCCCAGGTCAATGATACCTGGTCGCTGTGCTGCAGCCTATATCTTAAGGTGGGGGTAACCCCGCCGTTGGCGGATGACGCGTCGTGACACATCATTACAATGCTCACGCCAAGCTGGGCGAGCTAGAAAGGAAGAAGGTGAAGCTACGGATTCAGGGTCGGCCGTAGTTTGTCTGTGCCAGTGCAGCAGTAGCATTGGCTGTATTTACAGTAGGCACGACGACCCCTCTTACGTAGACTACGTTCGCATGCCACTAAAGGTCGAACAGTAGGGGTCGGAGGATGACGGGGGATGTCGATTTCAGCGAAGCGGACTTCAGCCGTGTTTGTGTTGTAAAAGGGATCGCTAGAAGACGCTTAGTTGTATATTCTAGGCTATGGCCATCGCTGGCCTCTATATACTACATGTCTCAATTCTGGTTGTGTGGCCTCGCCACTATGTTGAGTGGGTTCGCCACCACATCGCCACTATGACTCAGGGGCTGAGGTGGCGAGGGATCGCCACCCCAACAACTCCAACAGTTTGACCCGAGCGGGTGAAGCCAGAAACACATCTTCGCAGTGCTGTGGGAAACGAGTCAATTTTGATAAGATGAATAAAGAGCCTTTTACTGTGTCCAATCGTTTTAGCGCCTCCGATCAGACGGGGTTTGGAGTTAAAAAGCGCCGGATCTGGAATCTAGAGCACGATAATTTAGACTGTCGGTCTCTCACAAGGCTGCCTCACTCTGCAAAGGTGCCTACGTTCTATAATGATTAGCGATCACTTGTTCTCATTAATATCCTCAATTATCACGTGAGAGTCACGGGGATCTGGAAATTTCAAAAATACAATGAGCGGAACCATACATAAAAGCCTCAATAGGATAATTCCTATATACTTCTTTAATGGGGTTAATGGGTTAAAGCAGCAGTAATGACGGGTGGCCGTGTGGCGAAATACCACATACGGCTGAGTCAGCTTACCAAACAGCGCGCTCCACTTTTCTGCCGGAATTGGAATCGGAGGTTAAGAATCCCTTTGACATCTGTAGTAATATCACGTGATATCTCCGGACCGAAAAGGCGCCGGTTTTCCGTTTTTGTTCTAAGCAGATACAGTTAATAGACATAACTCTGAAACATCAAACCGGTTATGGAACTCAGACTGGATAGTGTAGTTCCGCTATTAAACGTTTTTACCGCTGGATCACTCGATTTGTTGATCTGGGTTCATGTTCGTGAAAATTAAGTTCTGAAAATAAGCGAAATACCATCACTCGCAAATTCACTTCCTTTGCTATTTGAAGCATAACTAAGTCGCAGCAAAAATACCGAATTATTCCCCGCAATTTATCTGGAACTCGGATTTTTGTTTGTTTTTGTAGCTCACATATTCGCTGCAACGTGCAGTTTGTTTGCGCGTGGAGAGAGATGTCAAATAACGTGATGATTTTAAGTTTTCCGATCCGCAAAGACTTGGTTTAAAAGACTGAAGCCTTGCCTAACTTGGCTGGTTTGCTAAAATTCCAGGTGCAAACTTTCCCCATTCTCGCTTTCAATCTACTTAAGCTTTAGCCACCACCAGTAAATTAATCGCATTAATCTTGGGTATTAGCTGGCGTGGTCTGAGTGGCTGGACTAGGCCCTCACCAAACTCTCAGCCCTAGAAAATACGAACACAGCCCGATCCAGCCAGGCCGTTTTGCGATTTCATGCAGGACACGTTGCCAAGCCCCTTGGCTCAGCCTAAAATAGCCTGACTCTCCTCCCTGACTGTTCACTCCCCTCTCTTTTTCCTTTTCAGCGTCCCTCAAAAATCTCGTCATTTGGAGCTTCGTCTTCTTTAATATCTCTTCAATAGTCGCTCTTTATCGTGCAACTTTATTAACGTTCTTCCGAAAGCTTCTTTCCAAACCCACAACGAAAGCCCGACAGACGAAATGCGCACGAGACTCTTCCTCACTGCCCTCCTAGCCTCTACCACCCTCGCCCTTCAGAACGCTCCCCGCCAGGCGACTGACGCAACCGACGCCACCGCCGCAGAGCCAACCGGCCAAGCCAACGATACCTTCACCAGTGATGCCGTCACCGAAAACTCCACTCCTGACATCACTTTCTCAGACGAGCCCACCCCAACAGCAGGTGTGGGCGGTGGAACAGCTGGCGCCGGCGCCCCAACCCTACCAGCCAGCATCCAATCCATCCTCGAAACTGCCATCCCATCCTCCATCCTAACCGATATCGCTGCTCAATCTGCACTCGAGTCCTCGCTGCTCGCGGGCCAATTCCCGACGTGGCTCCCGAGTGAAGTCCTGAGCTACTTCTCTGGTGTCGTCACAAGCGCTCAAGGGGCAACGGCTGTGGCAACAGGTGGACTTACAACTGGTGCGCCCACGGCGAACTTGACGAGAACGGCGGTTAAGACGAGTGTGGTTCGGACAAGCTCGTCCGCGTCCGCGACCCTTGCGGCAACGAGTACCAGCGCGACGAAGAACCTAGCGAGCAAGCCGACGGGCTTGGTTGCGGCGGGTTTGGCGGGTGTTGTGGGCGTGTTGGGAGTTGCTGCGATGTTGTAGAGGGGGTAAAGAGGGGGTCTTTAAGGTTGGATATGTGTTTCGATATCAGGGCACGGATAGTGCTGGCCTGGTGCTTTTCTTCTTTTCGATTCTCTCTATGTGTTTGAGAGAGGATATGTGGGAATCTCTAAAAAATCTTAATATCATTCTCGCTCAATCTTATTTGAAGATTCCGTAGAATACCTTTTTGATGTGTCTGGACAAGGTCATGGCGACGTTGGAGCTTGCGAACAGGGCAAGCCCTCACTCCATTCTCGGGCCGATGTTCCCTTTTGTGTATGAACTCTACCCGGACTCCCGTGTGTCGTTGTTGTGGGGTGGACTGGAGGGGGTAGTTGAATTTGCGATGGGAGGAATGATAAAAGCGAGCCAACTAGTTACTCCTTTCTCCAATAAGGCCGTCCCATAACGTTAAGAATCTTCATGTAACAAAAGCCTTCGCACTTCGGAGGCGCCTCTCTTATTCCTTTCCCGTGTCACTTCGTAATTCCTTCCCCTGGGCCGGGTTTAGCATCTCAAAATGTAAAGCTGTGCTCTTTAGTCGTTGGCAGACTGCTAGGCGTTTCCATAGTTCAAGGCCAAGGGACAAATATGGGGGGCAGGGTTTAATGTCTTACGTGTGGCATTTCCGAGGGTGTCCTCGCGTACTGTTAGTCTACCACGAGAGCACGTGGTCTCGTTGATGAGATGTCCAAGCGCAATTGGAATACCACATGGAAGACGCTGACCGTTGCAACATTGACAGGCATTCCGCGGCACGCCGATCCTCTGTATTGGGAAAATGAACCTGAGTGTATCTTGGAAATGAAAGACGCTAGTGTGGCTGCATCCACAAGGAGCTCTCTCTCTGGTGCACGCTCCTTTGGATCGACTGTTAAGATGCGTCGTGATGGAGGGAGAACTGCGTGTGGCGCTATTGATGCGAAGACTGGGTCCGGATTGTGTTCTCCCGTTCGCCAGTGCAATTCGAAGTCCTTTCTCTAGTTATCCAAACAGATATGTGCAGGAATGTCATGACCATACGATACCTTGCAAAGTCGTGTCATCGCATGGCCAATGCGGATGGTCCCCTCCCAGCTGCGTGGAGCGACGGGGCGGCCCTTTTCCCTAGTGCGTCTTTAAATTAAGTAGACCCATGTCCATTTAGTTCGGGTAAGTTACCCGCGTTGATAGGGACCGTTGTGTGGCTGTAGGCAGATTGCTAGGCGTACTCGACTCAACCAAATCGACCTATTAGGGATCATGCAAGACCAAAAAGAGAAGGGATTGAAGATTAGATCTTCACGGGCTTGAAATATCGGCTATAATAGGTCGCAGGTGCAGGCAATTTTGTTTCCTTTGAATCCACCTAATGGCACGTACCTTGCATCTACTTGTATTGTGATGAAAAGGGGTATCACTCGTTTCGCTTCTTTTCCCCTTCGAATCCGCCGGACAACAACACAATGACACTCTTATGATCTATGAAGTGTTCAGCTCGACTGGAGCTTCGCTGTACGGTCCTTCGTGTGGTTAAATGTATGGATAGTTGTGGAAACTTGTAAAATAGCAGAAACGCCATATAACATCTTCATTGAAATTTTGTAATAATATGTAGGTTGGATACAATCGCACTCTGCAAGATGGTTCAACTAGAGTAACTACACCAAAGAGCTGAGTGGGTAACGGTCAAAGGAGTGGATCTCAGCTCACTCGAGCTACTCTTAAACTGCTCCTTGCTACCGTATCCCTCCTAGTACACCACAAGGTTAGCATCGCCTTGCAGAATTAGCCCAGCCCCTGTGTCTAGACTGCAGTCCAGCCGGATGATTAATGAAACTTAGCTGCCGATCTTCATCGTTGTCTGCTCACTGACTGACGACAGCCGACATTAAACCGACAGCATTTTTGCAATCGATTGGGGCAAGCCAGGTCTTGCTAGTGAAGCATCAGGCTCCGATTTCGACAGGACATTGGTTGCTTTGGTGTCTCCTAGGAGAGGAAGGCTTCTAGAGTCGAGCATGAGTGTCCGAACTGCCACCGATCTAGCGTGCGAAGAATGGAGAAGAATGCTTCTTGAATATCTTATAACCAGTAGTCGTAACCGCATTCCTGGTTTTTACTCCCTGACACTCGATTTCGCTTGATCAATGTGGTGGATGAAGTGTTCAGAGCGCGATGGCCTCATAGTAACTACTAAGGGATAGGAGGTCCTCATTCGTTGAACGTGTTGTGGCTGTCAAGCATCTTCATCGCTGATGCGTAGAGTTTGCATTCGTGGCCATTGTTTCGACCGCGTACGGAAGGATATTTGGGTATGCGCTATCGCCTGTTCGGCAAGTAGGAAGGACAAAGGCGTTTCGGATATCCTCGACATCGCGTCATCCTCGAGGAGATAAGGGTAGGCGGTATTTATTTGAGCGGTGTGGTGATGGCGGGAGAAAGTAGAAGGTCAAGAGTTTGTCAGTAAGCTTGCTGTACGTGTGATTGTTTCGGGTGGCTAGGGCGGATAGACGATTGCAATGTGAGTTCGATAGGGGAAAGATGGGCTATAAAGTAAGATGATCTAGTATTAGGCTGTAAAGGATCGATGGCAGGAGGTGCTGGTCATCTGTCTACCTGTGCAACATGAAGGCCGGGGATCCTCGAGACACTTTCCTAACATAGAAGAAGACATAAGCCTCAGCTCGAATGAAGTTTGAGAGATTCCTGAGGACTATGTGCGTGAAGGGCGGTCAAAACCATGTTGTTTGGACTATTGAAGCGTATTGTTTGGAAAAGAGAACACGTTGGAGGAACACTTACGCGTCATTTTAGTCGATGTACAGATGTTAAGCAGACTATGCCAACTTCTCTCACAACACAGCGGTGGGGACTAGATTTCGGGGATGCTAAGATGAAAGCATGTTTGTGTGTTACTCCATGGCTAATGTTGCGGTGCGGGTGACGGAGGAGGAAGTCTGCCTTGCACTTTGGGTTTAAGGTTGACCGTGAGAGTAGCCACCTGTAGGTAGGTAAATGTAAAATTGAGACCTGGCAATGGGATGTGGGCCGTGGCTGCCTTCGAGGTAAGGAGGGCATCTTATGGGCACATCTCGTATGTGAAAGCTATTTGTGGAAGAGCAAGGAGACGTTCGTGCGAATCAGGCATAGACTATGTCGCGGGAAGCTGTTGCATGTGTGCGAGCTGTGGTGTCTAATGGTTGTGGGTCGGCGGCCGCGTATTTCTAGAGCAAACATCAGGATACGGCTTCAGGCGGATGCTGCGTACCAAATTCGTAGCCTCGCTTCGGTCCCTAGATCAAGGATGAGATATGCAGCCGAGGAAGGGCTGTTAGATGGGATATTCCGCACCCCTCGATGATATCCTTCAAGTAGTTCTAAGCGCATGAGGGCTTGCTATCGACCGATGACCGTTTTTGATACCCCGCGAACTTCGTGTAGGGAAGAAGTACGTGTGCATATGCGGCGCAGCACGAGCGTTGGTTCGAGGTTTAGATTAAGTCATCCGCACTGTCCTCATTAAGCCGATTTGGGATATTCTTACCGAAGATCTGCCGGACCATGCGAGAATAAGACTTGTCTATGTTCTCGCATGTCCTGTGTATCATGTGTATAGCCCAGATATCTTCCGCAGAATATTTCGACATGACGTCTAATCAGCGTCGTCTTGTTAGATCTGTAGTTTACCGCCCACTGTGGCATTCGGGAGATGACGCGTCCCGAAGCAGAGGACCGCACGAAAATCCCAAAACGCACAATTAAATTTTCAAAGTCGGAGGCGGCCGAGGGAGGATGCAGGCATAACCGGGGATAGATCGGCGACAGGGAAGAGCTTAAAGCAATAATCGCGATCGATAACGACAAAATTACGCAGTATGAAGCTAGAAGCGCGCTCTGAATCGACGAAGGCCGCCTTATCGTGTATGGCGTAGGGCGTATTGTCGATCTGTCTTATGTCAATGCTCGTGCGACAGTCTATTGACTAAGCTTCCACCTTACTCCGTACTCGAAACAAGAATCTGAGTGTTTCTTCAATTTCCACCCACCCTCATGCATCGTCAAAGGGGGGACGCGCACTGGTGGAGGCTGTGTGCGCTTTGCCTCAAGGATGAGCCAGGCCTACTCGGTTAAGATCCGAAGAGATTCCCTGCCCGCACTCACAAAAGTCGCCCCTGCTGCCCCTGCTGCCCCGCCCCAAATCGCCGTAGCGCAATGCGCCAAGCCGTCACACCACCCCGAGGAAATTACTCGCGAGTCTGCCTTCCACAGCCTAAGAAAACCCTGATTCGTGAAATGTGCACCAATCGCCCACAGCGGCTCCCGTTCGGGACCTGACACTGCGCCTTGTGCCGCCACGGGGAAGGGGACGGATGACGGAACAGGAAGATGGGAGGTCTGATGGCTGGCTCGTAATTCATTTGGTGCCGTTTGATGGAAGTACGCAGTGTTCTAGTGCGGAGGCTATGTTGGTGAGACCTCCCTGGCGCTCCCTATCTGATCTGATTTTCTTTTATGCAGGGCGACGGATATTGGCTGTTCGACTTACCTTTCGCTTGCGACTCGAACTCACTTTTCCTTTTCGCCTCTTTCTCCTCCGTCTCAATCGATCAAACTTGATATAAGGTCTGGTGAAGACACAGTCGAGATCGAGCTACAAATCGGCCAACCAGATATCCCGATCTTCAACATACGGGGATACGTTTCGATTCGACCAGACAAAATAATTGTTTAATCGCTTTTTGTCCTCTTTATATCAAACAGTCCTTCTCCCGCACGATATCGGGTTCGATAAAACACTTTGCCAACTTCATCCTCATCGCTCAACTAATCCTCCAACCACATTTACATACTCCGCCATGCGTTCCATTAACATCCTAACTCACCTTCTCGCTTTCCTGCCCTTCATTCTCGCCGACCTCGGCCCCACTGCCGTCCCTCCTGGCTGTCACGGCGTCTGCGACCCCGTCGCCGACATGACTGTGAACTGCCATTCACAGCACAAACTTAACGGAACTGACTATACTTCCTGCATGTGCGCTGCCAACGCTGGCTCCGCCCAGATCCCCCTATGTGCTGCTTGCATCAATTTCAAGGACAGGCCCGGCCATGGTGAGTCGATTTTGTTCTGCTTATCTGCACTCTTTCCTGGAAAAGAACCCCGCTGATTGTACATGCTGGATAGGTATCAATGTTCTCGTCCGCGCCTGCTTCCTCTCAAGGACAGTATGGACTGCCACCGCCACCGACGATGGAGGCGTCGCAACCGTCGAGACCGTAACCGTGACCGTCAACCTTACCGACTCTCTCGGCGATGCGACTACCGCCGGTGCCTATGCCACGGCGACTGGCGCAGCTGGTAGTAATGTTAGTGCAGCGGCGTCAGTGACCACGGCTACTGCTAGTGCGACTGCCTTGTTCACAACGGCGAGTGGACTGACGACTGTGGCGAGTTCCGCGAGCTCGGCGGGTGGAGTTAATTCAAGTTCAACGAGTGAGAGTGCTGCCGTTCAGACGGCATCAGGGAGTGGTGCGTCTAATGTACAGGCTTTCGGGTTTGTGGGAATGTTGGTCCTCGGAGGAATGGCCATTGCGCTGTGAGATGTATGAGGATACAATATGGTCTCACTGAAGACATGAAAAGGGATGGAATATTGTTTCTTGATGCTATAGGGAGTGGAGATTGTGCCTTCGGAGTTTAAGGCTGGAATCAGCACGTTTGCTAGGACTCATTGGGATTATCATTTGTTTATATCGTCCTTGCCGGGCCAAGAATGTTAATGTGTTATAGTTCTACGCTGTCGCTACATTTCTGTATTATATTTCGTTATGTTTCGATGGAGAGGAAAGCTTGAATGTGCTGGTGCAGACAACCTCTGATATTTTCTAAGAACGGAGTTCCATCGGAACACAATTCATTCGCTTCACATTTCTGGATATCTCAAGGCATGCAACTTTCATTTCAGTGTATGGTGCATATTTCGGCGGTAGGCTACGGAGTTCAAATTATTATTTTTCACGTCGAGAACAGTGAGTGTAGTGAAATCTCAATGTTTTCCCCGACAACTTCGAAAAGGGGAAGCGGAGTCGGCAGGAAGCTCTTTTCGGGAACATGCACGCCCAAGGAGTTTCCGGACCTGATGTTAGCTAGCCACGCTTTTTGCCGGGAGGCTGATTTTCACCTCACTCCTAACAGACTCCCATTATTGGTCCTTACGATCCCGCCAATAGCCTGCTTTGCTTTATAATTATAGTTCAGCCGTTAAAACACTTGTTATCCTATCTTATGCGATCTTACGTGGACTAAAGTACCCGCCTCAAGGAATTTGTCATCCCAAGAACCGAGTCTGCCTTTCAAGTTCGCCTGCGCACGCCACCAACCACACTAACCAACCCTTTCGACTCAGGACACTGAACCGAACCCTATCAAGTGGATCCAGGATCAATGCGGAAATGCCGTTAGGTAGTAGAGCAAATGCACGTACTAGGAAATTTAAACTATGTTACATCCGCATTGATTTCCCGTCTCGTCGGGCGGGATGGGAATCGGGAAGGGAAAATGATCTCCTAAGTCGTAACCAGAGACTAGAAGGACGCTATCGGCTCTAATAGATTCTCTGACGTGAGCCGTTTCGTTACATTCGCCCAATCCTACTGCAAATTGTATCGGGTGAAGCTCTTGCCCTATTCGCCCGACATACCTCCCTGTTATATGATGTACTCACTAATGGCTTAAGGCGGACAGGGAGCACTGTTCTTCTATCGGCGGTGGTTGGCGCCGATATTGTGCCAACAATTACGCTTGGTTAGACTGACAGGCAGTGTTATGGAGCAGGATTCAAATGCACATGCGTGTGTTTTGTTGGTTCTTTATGTGCTGATAAGTTCTGCAATTCTAGCTAGTCGCACCTCCACAGCCTTCGTATAGCCGCTTCCGGCGGCTGAGATTCTTCCTTGCGTATCTATCTGCCAACAAAAGAAGGTCACAAGTCATTATACCCAAGACAATGTCTTCACCCCTATCCGCCATAGCCCACACCCACGCTCGACCCGCTTCTCCGACGAACAAGGAGGAGTAGTGCTCCCACTCCGTATCCACCTCCCATCTACTGTTCAACGCC
This sequence comes from Nothomitra cinnamomea, assembly GCA_022345685.2. Classification (NCBI taxonomy): domain Eukaryota; kingdom Fungi; phylum Ascomycota; class Geoglossomycetes; genus Nothomitra; species Nothomitra cinnamomea. The sequence continues at coordinate 101,948 of JAJDMX020000072.1, read as the reverse complement.
TCTCCAGCTGTTATGGCGAGGAACTGTTCAAACTGTTCCTTCTTATCCAATGCTAACGCATTCCCAGTAACCCCATGGCACAGACACGGCTCTTTCGTCAACAACCCTCTCTCCCAGGCGCACCTCCGCGCCTTCTCGACAGCCTCGTCAACGCGTCCCTGCAACGCCGGAAAACACGGCCTCAAAGTCGTCAACGACATCACAAACCCCGGCGCTCCGTGACAAAACTGCACCAAGCTATGCGAGGCTTTCGGAAGACTCGACGGGAAATTCCCACTCCCATCCTGCATCCCAAGAAGCGACGCGACCTCATCCTGAACCTCCTCGCCCTGTACCACGTTAGGGTCACTCAACACTAACTGCGTCAAGATCCCTATCGCCCCATGCGCCGCCCCCAAGTACGCCTTCCCATGCCACACCCACGGCCGCTTAGACTCCAGAACGCGACGAACTACTCTCCTCACAACAGCCTGCAAGCAACCGTGTATCTCACTGTCCGGGCTAAACCCGCTACGCGCGATGCGCAGGAGATAGAGGTACCCCGCTCTCCCGTATAGGAGCTCGTCGGATCCGCCTGGACCGCAGATTATGTCCGCATAGTGGCACAGGCTAGTTGCTTCTTTTTCGGATGAGGTGACGGCTGCAGAGACAGCGAGGTTGGAGAGCGTGTTGTTGGTGATGCCACAGTGGGAGGTGTCGGTCGCCGGCACGCGATTTGAAGAGACGCGCAATGAGGCACGGAGATAGCTGTGTGACCAGTCAAGAAGGGTCTTGTTGTGAAGGCGGTTTAGAGAGTGGTGTATAGGGTAGAGCTGAGAGAGCTGGAGGAAGAGGTAGGCAGTTCCTGCTGGGCCTGAGTAAAGGCCGGAGAAGTGATGAGGGGCATGATTGGGGGGGGCGTCGGGAGGTGAGGTGGCGAGGATAGACTTGAGAGATTCGATAAGGCAGGCTTGAAAGTCGGCTGTTAAGAGTTGTTTGGGATCATTAGGTATGTATCTATCTTCTTGCGGCATTGCAAGTTGTCTTGTTCGCTGTCAAAGAGGGGCGAAATCGCGGGAGGGGCTCGGCTCATCTACTTGGTCTTCGGATCGGGAAAAAGTTCCGTCTGATGTCACTGGGAACAGCATGACGGAGACCGATCGAATTATTACCCTGAGTCCCGCCGTCGCTATTTTGCACAGAATATTGACATCTGAGCAACCTAGAAGGCTCCGTTCTTCCCCTTGGAATTTTCTTGCATAAGCTGTTTCGTTAGCCATACTCCACTTTGTTCTTCAAGACACGCTTGGCGCTTGGCTGTGTCTGACGCTATTCATCGTGTTAGGTATTATCCCACGAGGATAGATTTCAAAGTTTCTGCATCTCCTACCACTCCCTCGGACATCTCTAGGGACTAGCCGTTGGAGGAATACGATGATTGAATACTTACCCTAGGCCTTGTTATTATCGCTCGTGCTTGAGCTACAATACTAGTTTATGTCACAAGTCACACTTCTCCGCTTTGGCCTGGCTGTCCGCAGTGGGGCTGACCCACAGTAGTGATACAAATAGTCATAATACATTCATAAAAAGTTGTCTGAGTTAAAAAATTCAAACGAGAAGGAGCGTCTAGCTACTTCATGAGCCATTAAATCGGATATTGGTGATGTCGAAGCGAACGGTAGAAAGGTAACTCCATAAAGTCCACTTTCCTCACACTACACTAATTTCCTTCTTCAATTGCCCCCCAACCCCCTCCCCAGCGCTCAAGAAGTGTGACCAAGCATCCGGATACCATTTCTTCAACTTAACTTCCCAACTTCCTATCTCATCCTCCGGCATATGCGTCCCAAACCCCTCCTTCTCCAAATACCCCTTGTCCAGCGAAACCCAATGGATCTCTTGTTGGGCCTCCCTCAACTCAACTCGCAGCTCCTCCGCACCCGTATCACTGTTTACCTGTACATTTGGGACTCCAACGCACCGCCACCCCACACGACGCCATTTTGTCCAACGCCATCCGGTTTTTCCGTGCGCGGGTGTTAGAGCTTGGGCTTTGTATCCGTGAGAACTGAAGGGTGTTACGGACCAGTCGCAAAGTGGCGTAGAAGTAGTAACGGTCTAGTGAGCGGCACCCATCTACTGAGCGGCAATCTATCTACAAAGCGCTTGGAAGCGCAAGAACTGTTGGAGCGATGGGTAGAAACGAAGGCTTGATTTTTACTATAGAGAACGACTACTTAATGAGTTCTACATAGAATTTTAACCTGTTTATAAGCTGCTGCCAGCAGCGCTCAGGCCTTCGGAAAGACCGATGAGAGCCCCCGACGGAGCTGAGCTCGGCATCGCCGTCGGCGATGCCGATGGTAATGCCTGCGTTACCACAGCCCAGGCAGCGCACAGGGCGCCAATCGCAACAAGAACAATACAGCAACTTATATCACTATCTACATCAGTCCCCTCAGTTGCATAGGACTCTTCATCGCTGGTGGGCTCTGGGGAAGGTGTTTTGACTCGCTTTCGAGCACGAGTGACCCATGCTGTGCATTTAGGAGGGGGAGGCACCACAGGAGCAAGTTCTTTGTCAATAGCCCCAATCGTAATCCCTCCGTTCCCAATGATCCTCTTTCGCTTCCTAGTTACCTTTTGCATCTTCTGTTGATTATGCGCTCGCATATCGTCGTTGTCGAAGGAGAGTATAGTCTGATCTGCAAATGCTGTAGAGGCTGCTTTGCAGATTTTTCCGGAGATGAGTTCAAGCTCTGAACTCTGCTTTTCGAGACCCTTTAGCAAGACTTTAGAGGCCACAATTGCTTCCATAAGCATCTTTGGGTTGTGAGGCATTGGATAGATGGCCATCAGAGCTGGACAAGGTGGGGTAGTAACAAGAATTGAAAGCTTTTGAATAACAAAAGCAGGATTAAATGGAACCAAACCTGCTTTTCAAAAGCCAGAGCAAATATTAGCCTCAGTAAGGGCTTTAGAACCGTAATATACTATAAATATCCATAAAATCTGCTTTTGGAATATGAATATCATTTAGTTTAAGGCGTTTATCTATTTCTTAGCGAAAATAGTGTTTAAGAGGTATGAATACTGAAAGGTCAAGTAGCTATGTCATATGCGATATACGGGCTGGCAGATACAGCAAGACAATTCGAGCCTCCTAGCAGTAGGAAATGAAGTCAGCTGTGAGATAGCTGTCATGTCCATCTAAAATTATCACTTTATATTAGCCTTTCGCTTTTGCTTTAGTATTTGGATTAAAGTTGCGTTTAAGCCAGTTCAAGCTTAAGATATTACTAGTCCAGCCTTTAAGCAATAGAGCAGCTATCCAATCCTTTGGAACATAGTTCAACATTTAAGTACTTTAAAGATTTGTACCTTTAAAGATAATAAAGGGTAGTATAGCAGAGCCGTCAGTACCTATATATTCGATTACCATAAGAGCCTCATTACGTTCCCCCTTACCTAAATAGTATATAGACCTTTGCTCTTAATCAATAATGACATATGTCTTTAATGTTGCACCAATACAGAAGTTGGTTTCATTAATATTGTAGATATTGAAAGAGTTAGAGTAATACTAGTTGATAATATTGTAAAAGAAGTTGAACTAAGCTTTGAGATTGTCTAGAGTATATACTTCATGTCTAAACTGTTTCAAAGGTTTTGCGATAATAGACTAGAGAGTATTATATCAATTTATGAAGTGGGGAACCTAATTGCAACCTAGAATTCTACTAGACATGGAGTTACAATGACCAATCTCAGAGCAGGAAAATAAGATGTGTGAAACTATGCAATTCAGTATATCATGGTGAATAGAAAATCCTTAGGCAGACCAACGATGAATTCAAGCAATAAGAGCTTTCTCTTTTTCTAGAGTAATAATCTGCTGAGCTTTGTGTGCAGTACAACAAGATTGGTGTCTGTGAAAATGATGACCAAGTGTAGACAGTGGGACGTTCCAATGCTTAGTAACTACAACAGCAGTGCTAAATCTTGCAATTTGAACATCACAAACAGCAAGAGCAAGATAATCTTCCTGGATTAGTTGTGATATAATTATTCTTACTAGAATATTTATTGCCTACACAGAGTTTTTAAGGGGGGGACAAAGAGCTTGGCAAGCTGAACTCACTTGATGGGTGACACTTAATAGGCCGGTATGACTTCTACTTTGTAAAGTGAACGAGCACTTTATAATTAACATGGCTTTACTACTGGGCCGGACCACATATAAAGTCTGAACTTTCAATAACTTCATGACTATGTATATATAGCACCATTTAGTTTTGATACTGTCCCAAATTCTGCCCACATGTGAAGATTTAATTTTGCTCTACAATACTCAATTTGACTACTATTACAACAGTTTTATACTCAAATAAAAGCTATAGTTGTAAAAGATAAATAGAGGAAAGTATCTAGTCCTATTACTTCATATAGTCACCTTTTACCACAATTCAAGCCTTTATTCAATATAGCATACTAGATATCATCAAGTTAAAATGCTTGACTTTAATACCTGTCTACTCTTTATAAATAGCTGTAATTAGTTTTACTCAAGTCTAAGAAATATTGTCCCAATTGTTGATCACTCTCTTAAGGCAACTCCATATATTTTCTATTAAAATAAAGCTTTACAATTTACAGGAATATACATTAACTTCCTAGTTAAATACCATTGGTCTAGAATACTATACTTTATTTTAAGTTAATGTTGATTATTATAAAGTATATTAACAATAATGCAAAGTATACAGTAGTTGTCTATAGCTACTCAGTTGGCTTAAAGTATTCTTAAAGTTATAATATCATTCTTTTTGAAATGCTTAATAATATATTACTACCCATATCACTGAACTATAGTTTTATATACTTCAATACTATACTTTTGTATATATTGTTCCAGCAGAGTAAACTTGTTAATAGAAGTTAACTGAAAGCTATAAAGTTATAAATTAATGTTTTACTTATTACCCTCAATAAAGAGATCCTCTAATCTCAAATTATTATTTATATTTAAAACATTATTATTAAAACCTAGGTCTTTGTTCAGAACTTCATTGATATATTGGATATGAATTAGTATATAGTTTTACTAGTATAGTTTCTAGCCAAAAATAACTTTATAAGGAGTTATACTATTTGAGAGAATATCGTAAAGCTGGCAGTTTATTGCAAAAGCAATATTCAGAAGACTATTAAAATAATTTGTATGTTCAGTCTTATTCCTCCAGGTCCAGAATTTAGTCTTTATGATATTATTTGACTGCTCTACAGTACTTTATATTTGTAGATTTCTTGAATAACTATTAATGTTATAAATATTTTAAGCCTCAAGTTATAAGATGCTACAAATACAGAAGTAGTATAAAAACTACTTAGTCAGATTGTAATAAGATTTTATCAAGTATAGTATATAACTAAAAGAGCTAACTACTAAATACAAACAATAGAGAAACTTACTGGAAATATGTTAACTAAAGCAGTAAAGTACAAATTGCTAAGCCTATATACTATATACTATATATAGTAATTAAAAAATAAAACAATACTTCAATTAGGCAACTCTTACTTAAGAAAACTTAGTTAATTATCACAATACTAAAGAAGTAATAAAACTTGAATTACTAAGTATATGGGACTAATAGAACTGTTTTATAGTCATCTTAAGAATACCTCACTATGTACCTAAATACTTAAACAAACTAGAAGATGAAACCTTATCAAAGTCAGATTATTACATGTAATAACTAATTAAGTCTATTAAGTAAAAACTGTCTAATTAAGATATTATTTCATGCTTTTTAATTGCTGTATACAGTATACATTATATAAACTTAACAGCTTATACTTTACTATTTTAGGTAATATATCTTTAGTAAGTCATACTGTTACTTATATTCAGTAGGCAGCTCTCTTAACTATATACTATATGTAATAAGGTTTTTATCATGGTGGCGCCAAAGCTAAGCCTTATTGACCTGACTACTAAGATAAACAATGACCAAGTTGCTCCAGGCAACACTAGTAGTGCCTAGATAAACAAATAAGAGAACGGAAAGTGCCACCAAAGCCTTTTAAACTCAGTGAGCAGTCTACTATAGACTGCCCATCGATCAAAAACTCTTTATATATACACTACATTCATAGCGCCTTTCTAATAGCCTTATTGCTACTGTCATCAGCTTGTAAGAAGTTTACTCTACATGTACTAGTAATGAGAGGCTCACCGGTAACCCTAGTACCCATCTTCATAGTCTCCCATTACTTTACCTACAACTACTGATAAGTATATCTACCATTACAGTTTTATTCATTATCTAAACAAATAATTTCTGCTTTACTTCTATGTCTGTAATATTCTATAGGTTATAGCTTGAAATATTTATAACATAAGGCTTAACTTAAAGATAAATACTTAAAATATTTTAAATTAATAACTTAAGCTGTAAAAGAAAAGATAAAGAAAAATCTTAAAGAGAAGAAATTAGTTACTTAAAAGAAATTTAAGATAAAAGTAAAGAAAATAGTTAAGATAAAAGAAGAAGTTATTTTCAAGACTAAAAGAATTATGGTAAGCTTACATAAGACCAGTAATACTTCTAACTATATTGTATTAAATTTTACTAGTAATTGCTTCTATATTACTATTTTGAATAAATTAATATTTGAGTAACAAAATTCAATTTTAAATATTATGACAATATAAATAAATCTGATATAATAAATACTAGTTCTAACTCAGATATAACTAATAAAATATCTAAGAGTACTCTACTAGTAGAAAAAGATATAATAAAGTCTTTTATTAATAAAGTATTATAATCTAGAAAAAGAAAGTAATTATTTATTTATATTAACAAATTTAATTGTAAATATTATAAATTTTTTAAATTATACTATCTTATCCATTTACAATACTTTATAGTTTTTGTAACTTGTTAATTACCTAACAACTAATAGTACTATTAAGTTAAAATAATAAAGTAGGCTTATCACCAAGTACCCAAATACTATATACTGTATAGAGTTATAAGTAAATATATTATTGAAGAAAAAGAGCAAGTATCATTAAATTAGATTTTAAAAGAAGTAGTTTAAGGGTTTCTAGTTTGATATAATATACTATAATTACTAAAATAGTATTTAATTTTATTTCAAATATATATTATATAACAAAACATAATTTCTACTTATTTTACTAATTACAATTAGTCATATTGATTTATTAAGCGACATTTAAAACTAAAAAATAGTATAATAGCAAAGATTAATAAGTTTCAACAATTTATTTGCACTTTAGAAACATTTAATAAGTAATTTAATATTTTTTAAAAATACTTTTAAAAGTATAAACTGAATTTAAGTAATATATACAATATTGAAAAGACTGAATTTTCGATAAAAGAGAATAAAAATGCCATTATAATTATTTTAAAGAAGTATAAATTATTTAGCCAGTCAGTAGAAATTGTAAAGAGTAAGTAAGTGACTATTATTGAATATATTTTAACTAATAAAATTACTATACCATCCTTCATTATTTTTAATGATAAAATTATTTTAAGTAACTAATTTTATTTTACCTTACTAATAAACTAAATAGTTTTTACTAGTCTTAATACTTAGGCAAATAATATACTTGTATTTAAATGGTTGGAAATTTGCTTAGAATAATATACTTAATATTATCATTAAAATTATCACTAATTCCTTATTCTAGATAATTACAGCAATTATTTAACTATAGTATTTCAGTGATTCTGCCTAGATTATAAAATTTTCTTGTTATACTTCTCTGTATATACTTTACACATATTATAGTTATTAGATATTTGGTCTTTATTATACCGAAATATTAATATAGATACACTATGGATTTATAGCTTAAAATAGGTAAAATATGCATATTTAAAACAGAATTCATAAACCTTTATAAATAAGCATATCCTAAATCTCTTACAGAGAAGAATATTGAGTTTGAATTTCATTAAAGTGGTCTTGTCCTGTTTAATCCAGCTACAGCACCATGAAAATTACTTGTTATATAATCTATAACACTAGATTCAGTTATTTCATAGTATCTGCAGATCTCAAAAACTGCCTATAATCTTGATCAAATACAAAATAGACTTGAGAAAGGTAATACGACACTGGTTTATATTACTAAAACGGTTTAAAAAGCCACATTAACATTTCCAGCAGAGAATGTAATTCTACATCAAGAAATTAAGAAACTTCAAGACTATAACAGTCAAAAGCAATCTACTGCATTTAGAAAGCATAAAAGAATTAAAGTAGAAGAGTTAATTACAATTAGTGATACTTGAAAACAAGCTGAGAGGTAGTACGGAAGAAGACTACTACACAAGTTGTCAAATGAAAGTGCTACAAAACACCACCATCTGATGTTGAGGAGGATCAGGAAAGCCTTAAAAGAAGTTTGAATGATGATATAAACTCCCATATTATCGTTGTTGCGCCTCAGTAGTATGCACATAGAAAATTGACAAGAGCTCAGATGCTGCCAATAACCTGGTATGTATATCTAGAGGACATTGTGATCTGACAATCCTAGTTTGATATGCCTTGATTTGCAAGATGGGAGAGGGCAATTTCTTGCCACAAGGCGATGTAGTTATACTGTTGGCGCTATGTAGAGACTGGGGGGAGTCGGATCCTTAATGGGTGGTGTTGTAGTATGCGCCGCGTATGGGGGCTAGTTATGGGTAGAGAACGAATGTATTAAAGAGCGATTATTCTTCTACTACTACAGAGGGGTTCCGGCCTCTTTATAAGTTGCCGCCAGCAGCTACGAGTTTCCTAAAATAGCCGCTATGGGCATCCAAGCTGAAGCATCGGCTTCGCCGAAGCTGAGTGGCGATGCCAGCTCGCCTTGGTCCCGGCAATGCCGCAGGCACCACCTACAACAGGTGGCTTAAGTCGAAGCTGCAAGGCCGCGGTCTTCGAGTGATGTCAGCCGGCTGGATCCTTGGTTGGATCAGCCACACGTATCTAACTAGCACCCGTATTTAGGCCAGAGCCTAGACACACAGCGTGTCGCGTGCGTGCATCAGCGACCGTGAACGGAATGGTTTGCGTTGCAGGATGCAGCTCTGGCTTGGAGGCTTGCGAAAGGATGTAGTAATCGCCGCCAAGGCCACTAAAGGAGGCGAATTGAGAGAAAAGGCTTTGTGATACGGCATGTGAAAAATACATTACTTGGCATTTTAGAAGTAGAGAGCGAGGGGGAATTAGAATATTCGTGGTTGACTTTGCGAAAGAACACTTGCGCTTTTGGTGATTAACACGTGACCTCAACCGGTGCATATACAAGCTTCTCCATCACCCCGCCTCGTCCGTTGGGAAGGATTTCAGAGTAGGACACAACCAGACCCAGAAAAAAGCTTCGACCTCACTCACCGCCACTATCCTTCCCAAAACGTGATTACTTCTAGGCTTCGGCCAAGTCTTTCAATGCCTTCTTCCCTCTGGTCTCAATCTCTGCGTTCTCGAGAATCTTGTCGCTCGATCCATTTAGGCACATGTCCACCATCGCTGCTGCAACCACATCCACCTTCACAGCAGGGTTAAAGGTACCCATCACTGCTGACACTAAGGCTCCGGCGTCCTTCTTGAGAATGGCTCCTGGTCGTACAGTCATCACTTCGAATATTGACTCATTCTCTTTCTCTATCTCGTAAAGCCCCCTTTCCACATCACCCTAGTTTGTAGTGCCATTAGCGCAAAGCTCCACGAGCCCTGCTCGGCAAATCGTGGAAGGTACCTTGATCTTCCGGCTCTCCTCTAACATCCAAAGTTTCTTCTGCCCATCCATCTCCGCAAGCCACCCACTAAGGTATATGAAACGGAACTTCTTTCCAAGAGGAGGTGCAATTTTCCTCACAAAGGCCTCTGCGGCCGCGAGGGTATAGTCAACTCCGACCTTGCGTGCCTCAGTCGTGTTCTTGAACTTCATCACCATTCCACCAATCGCCCTACATCCGCCGATCAGCATCTAGTGAGATCAGTGCACCCCACCAACAAAGCATACCAAAGACACCCTTCCGCCCCTTCTAACTGCTCTAGGAGCGTGTCCGGATATTTCCCAAAATCGTCGTGGATGATGACCTTGACCTTGGGATTCACTGCGAGCTCTAGAGATAATGCGCGACGGACGAGGACGAGAATTGAGGTAATCCCGGGGTGCTGGTAACAGAGCTCGAGTATTGCCCCTCCTGCAAAGCCGGTTGCGCCCGCAATGATGACCTTCATCGCTCTTTGAAGAGCGCACGACTGGTAGCCGGAGTTGTAACCTGGTACGCTGTGAGCAACTGGATCAATGTAATAGTGACAGGTGTCACTAATCCGCTTGCAATAGGAGGTGTAGACACTGATGGGATTTAGCTGCAGGCGGATAAGGAAGAGACAAGTCGATAGTGATCGCCGTGGGATGTTTGATTGTCACGTCATTGATCCGTCACGTGCATGGATTTTTCGCTTGGCAATAAATCGCAGTTTTTGTTCGGTCTGCTTTGTTCGGAGTTCTTCGGCTAGCAGCTAGCGGAGGAAAATTTTATAAGTCTCCTGACGAAATTTTTAACAGGAATTTCGGACTTCCCCGGGCGGTCGATTTGGGGATGTGATTTGGCTGAGGGCAAACCCCGCCACTCTTTGCAGGGGCCATTTTTAACACTCTTCCTTAAAATATTAAAATAACTTTATTATATTACTATATAATAGATTTAAGTAAATAATTATTATAAATATATTAAGCCTTTTATTATAGAATGTTATAAATATGAAAATAGTATAAGATTTTTAGAATTAAAATTGTAAATGAGTCTTTATTAAGTATTGTATATAGTTAAGTAAGTTAATAATTAAATATAAATTATAGTAGAATTTATTGAGAGTATAGTATTTAAATTGATATAATACAGGTAATTAATTTTATATACTTATATACTATATATAGTAACTAAAAAATATAAGACAAATATTTTAATTAAAATAATTTTTACATAATTACTCAATTAACTATAATAATACTAAGAAATTAATATAAGAAGTAATTAACTAAAAAGTTTTATAAACAAGGATAAATTATAAATAAAGAATAAGAAAAGTAAATTGAATTTTAATTAGTTAAATATAGTATATAGATTTTTATATAGTTATATGATCTTATACAATTTTTATTCTGAATTAAATTAATCAATAACAATTATAACTTCAAGTTAAAAAATATTAGCAAAGTAAAATTTAAGTTATTTTTTAGTTAAAAGTAATAAGTTTTCAAGAATTTGTATTCCTGAGATATATTATTGCTTCTAGAAGTCTATCTGGATTATAAATGAACTTGTATACTAATAAACTAAGTAGATATAAAATACTTATATTAAAATATTAATATATTTAAATTTAATGGCTACTAGTTACTTTTAGAGCTATTTTAGTTATAAGCTTTGAAATTCTTGAAGTTTCTAGTTTAAATGTCAAATATATTTTATTTTTATTTCTTTCCTTTTTTAAAGCTTAATAAATTACATTAGATATGAGAAATATACTTCTAGAAGTGCATTTTAATCTATTAAGTTAAGTTTAAGTAAAAATAGAGATATAATTGAGATTGATAGTGTTATATAGTATTTAAATTATTTCTCTATGGTATCCTACTATATTTAATTATCTAATATATGTTTAAAGATTTACTATAACTTAAAAAAGTAATAAATATCTTTAGGGAAGACTAAAGTAATAGTTTGAGTATTTAAGTAATATTCAGCAATACAATTCTCTAGCTAAATAGTAATGTTCAAAAATCTATAAATTACATTTAAATGAAGTTGAAAAATATGTAAATAAGAAATAATAAATTGAAATACAATTATATTAAGATAAGTGTCACGGACATCCTGAACCTCATCAAGAATATCACGAATACGGAAGTGGCGCTGGAACCATTGGACCAGATCGCTAGCCTACGGGATACGAATAGCTTGGCAAGGATGAATTGAATATGAGAATGAGCAGCACTTGCTATGGGAACGTAGGGGCCAGGTATATTAAAGGGGAGGACTACTCACTTACTTATCTCTACATATAGCTGAACCCTAACTTTCTTTAAGATATAAAAATGCTTTATTTGCTTGATACAACCTTTTAAAAACTATTGGACCTAGTCTGACATTGTTGTTGTATTAATTTTGTTGATTTTCGCAAGAGTGTCAAGAGCTCAAGTACTGTTAAGATCCCGATGACCTACTCTACTTAAGTTAAGTATATATATATAAGAGTATTATCCTTCTATATTATAGTTCTAAGCTAATCTTTTGTTTATTCTTATATAAAAGAAATAAACTCTTGTATTAAAATAACTTTTCTATATTAATACTAATTAATTTTACCAGCTATTGAATTTTAAACTAATTTGCCTGTTTTTTGAATAAACTTTTATATAGATTTCTTACTAGATACTTGATATGTAATATTTAAACAGTATTTCTATAAATAGTTCTTATTAAGCTTTAAGCTTTAGTTCTTAAATTATATTAAAAGATTTCTTGTTTTTTATCCACAACTTTATATTTTTGAACTATTTTTAGAGTTTAAATATATACTAGACCTTTTTTGTTATAAGAAAAATGACCTTAAAATATAAATTCTAAAACTTTTTTTCAGTGTATTCTAATAATAGTACTATTATAATATTCTTCATTTGTTTTTTAGACTTTAACTATACTTTGTTAATATTTTAATATAATACTAGTTTCATCTATTCAAATAATATTTTTTTATCTTCTAACATTTGGTCTTTATACTTTAAAGTAAACTTATATTTAATTACTTGTATTTAAGCAGTTAAGTCAAACTTTTAAGTTGGTTTAAACTTTTCTAATTTATATATATATATATATAATACACAAAATGTTAATATTTTAAACATGTCTATTTAATATTCTAACTCAGCTAATGTCATTTCTCTGTCTTCCTAACTCATATCTATTAGTTTTAATACTTTGTCATGTGGTTAATTACCTCTGGCCAATAGGGTAATAAAGAAATACTAGGTAATTCCTGAAGAAATAAAGAAGCTAGAACTAAAAGTTATATTGCTATTCTTGATAAAGAAAACAGCGATTACTTCTATTACAGAAAAGAGTATAGAGAATAGTAATAATAATTCCTTGTGCCTTTCTACAAATTAACTACTTAACCATAGTACACATGTTGCAATTGAAACTATATTAAGAGAGTTTTACTATTTTGACAAGGTAAAATACTAGAATGATAAGTTGTCCAATTAAGTAAAGTTTATTAGTTAGTTAAACTGATAGTCCAACTTCATATTACTAGAATACAAACTTTAATATTAAGTACAGAAGGTGCCAATCTATTATGATAACTTATTGATAACTAAAGTTTAAATTCTAAGGCAAATTGTATATAAGATGTTTCATATTTTCTTCCATTGACTTCAAGTGTCACTTTGGTCAGGGCTACACTAAATATTAGCTACTTTAGTATAGACTTTGGCTTGAAGCTGCTTAGCATTTCGGCCTTACTTCCCCAAAGACATCACTATGACCTAGTAAAAATAACAACATGAGTACAGTCCATTAAGCCAGGCTTTTGAGGAAGTACTGGTCTCAATTTTGCTGTATGGTAATTGTATAACTATTTGGTCAATAGAAATCAAGCTAGAGTCAATCCTGGCGCATCTCTTTTTGGGGGCGGTCGCTTAACTGGAGACCTGTCGTTCTAGCGTTTTGCCCTGTCGAAATAGCGAAACCCTATTGAGATTACCTTGTGATACAGCTCCTAGATTCCGACCCAGCTAATAGCTATCGCCGAGGCTGCAAACTGCTATTGAGCACAATCTCATGGTGCGGCTCCGGACAGACAATTTCGCCAGACATTTCTGGCCAGACGGATTGACTATGCACAGACGGATTGGCTTATGCACCTCAGCCGCAGACGCACTTGCATATGCGCTCTTTGAATTTGGGTCACAGGCTGAATTTACCTAAAGTTTGTTGGTTCCCGCATTTTAGAGGCCAACATTCTACGACATACATCCTCTCTCAAGATGTTGTGGTAGCCACACCCAAACCTCGATCTGTCCCTTCTGCCAGCTATGCGCAACGCGATTCATCGTATACCAGGCTCTCATCTTTTACCTCTTAAAGCTAAGGGGATTTTTCCTTCAGCTGAATCTGCGCTTGATTGAGTTCAAGATTGGGTATTTAGTCAAGGGTTTCTGGTTGTAACGGCAAGCCATACAAAGGGAGCGACTATGCAATGGGAGTGTAAACATTATGGTACACAAACACGAAATGCTTGAGGTTTAGACACTTGTACTGGGCCAGAAAGTACTTGTAATCAACAGTATACTCATGTCGCTGGAATGGGATGTCTGTGGAAATGGTACGTGTCTTATAAGGATAAGATTCGAGGGCGAGGCGATAAGGCGTGGATTCTTAACTGTACCTACAACAAACACAACCACGACATGGTTACGAACCCGTTGAGCTACGACAAGCACCGCAAGCAGCAACCCGAACATGTAGAGGCCATTGCATTAGCTATGACTCATCGGCAAGCTGAAGTCTCATATAAGAATGCTAGTCGTATCCTTGAAATTCAAGGCTTACATATTCCACGCAAGGTGTACTACAATAGCTACCATGGAAACGAAAATACCTTGCCAGTTGATGCGCTTGATACTCTTTTTCAAGCCTTAGATTCAGTTGACTTTCACTATCGCATACGATATACCTGAACTATTAACCCACAAACAGGTGTACCTGACGCACGAGAGCTTGAACAGCTTTTCTTTTGTACAGCTGATCAAATTCGTCTTGCTAAACGTTTCGTATCTGGTTTTCTTATAATTATTGATGCTACGTTTAATGCAAATCGTCTGAAAATGCCACTGTCTGTTCAAGTAGGCATTACCAATACTGGCATGTCAGTTCCAATTGCTTTTTCATATATTCGCTCTGAGTCTCAAGTCGCGTTTGATTTCATTTTTAGATGTATGGATAAAATGATGTGGATAAACTGTGCTCTACCACGAGTTGTCCTTGGTGATCAAGCTAAGGGTTTATTGGCATCTTTACCTCAAGCAGTGCCTATGCCACAGCTGCAGCTTTGTGAATGGCATGCAGTGTCTAAAATTAAGACGAGATTAGCTGATTCTAAAGGGTATACTAAACTACGACGTGAGGAGTTAGCAGGGTTCATTTAGAGGTATTTTCAGTCCTGGACCTCCAATGCACTGCAAGCAAATCGGGCTACACTAATTGCTGAATTACACCCTACAAAGAAAATGTATCTGGTTAATACTTGGGGCCCTAAAGAGTTACAGTCAGTACAGTCGCATGTACGAAAATACGCCAATCTAGGAGCATATTTCACACAAAGGGCTGAAGGAATGCATCCCACTCTAAAACAAACTTTAAACCATCAACTGTCTCTACCAGAAGCATATACGCGAATTGGAAAAGAGCTAAAGCAATTCCTTACTGGCATAGTTCAAGAGGAGCAAGTTAGCCGGACGAACATACCTCGCCTAGTCGACCGTGTCGGTTTTCAGTCCATATTGGGCAAGATTACACTACATGCGATAGATCTTTTGGCTGTGGAATGAGAGGCTGCCAAAAATCCCTTCCTTATTCGTGATGATGGCTGTTCTCATGGCTGTGATCTACCAATTCGTTATAGCTTACCATGTCGTCATTGGATGTCAGCATGTGCACGAGCAGGTACACCAGTACCTTTGTCACTTATCCACCCTCGCTGGTGGTTGGATGGTCCTGCATTTGCGTCAACTAGTTGGAAAATGGGTTACTTTGACATACCCATTGAAACGACACCCTCGTTTGATGATCATTATCGTGACCATGGCTGTCACGTTGTGGTGGACGCATCGATCAATGCATTGGAAATGCAAAAGAAGCTTTCTACTGAAGCGGCAGAAAGAATGGGTGACCTGTTGAAACGCTCAGCTCAACAGATTGTCGCAAACGAACAAGCAATTCTTGATCGCGAGGCCGAAATTCCAACATGTCTTCCCCTTCCAGTTACAGAGTCTCGTCCTGCAGCTTTCATTCCTCCTCGACGTAGCACCCGACGTCGTGGCCTAATAGGCCTAGAAGTGGCTGAGAAAAGGGCTCTAGCCTGGGAAAAGGAAACTCGAGCAACGAAGAATGAGAAGGCAAAGCAGATGCCTACCCGGGCAAGGAAGAAACAGCGCATCGCTGCAGAAATTATCGATGATCAAGCTACTCAAGATTTCATTATTGTCACACCTACTACTTAATTTATAGTTTCAATACATCTCTTTGCTGGTTGTCTAACTATATCCTGCGGTGCATAAGCCAATCCGTCTGTGCATAGTCAATCCGTCTGGCCAGAAACGTCTGGCGAAATCGTCTGTCCGGAGCCGCGCCGATCCTACAAGCTCTACAGTAACACCTCTGGGGTGCTGGCTCGGGCAGTGGCTCGCAGTGCAGTAATATTGACTTGCTGAGCGGCAACACCATCTCGTGGCACACAACCTGGAGCTGGTCTGGCGTTAGTAACTCAGTAAAATCACACACAAACGTTGTGCTGCAGACCACCTCTAAAAAGATCTCGGCCGTCAGTGCTATACCGACAAAGTGAAGTTGGGGGGAGTTGCAAAAATATTCTATAAGACAAACGCTCTCCTTGAGTTACCCTCTGACATTATGTACACATGTAGTCAAACCGGGAGCAGCTTGGTCTCCGATGTCGCCCATGACGTCTTCACCGGCACTTCTCCGACCTCTAGCCACAACTACGAGGTCATGATCTGGCTTGCTGCCATCGGATGTGCTGGTCCCATATCCTCTACCGGAAGCACCCCAATCGCTACTCCAACTATCGCTGGAATCAAATGGAAACTCTTCAAGGGGCCCAACGGATCTACGACTGTCTTACAAACGACGGAGGTTGAAACTAGGATAGTTGTGATAAGACATATTTTGGCAAGGGACTCGGCTTATTTTCCATGTATATAACTGGTTAGAAGGCTTGTTGTGGTAATGCTGCATTGTACTCTATCAAATACATGCAAATAACTTGTTTGAGTGGCTCGTGATTAGCAACCGCGTAAGTCTAGTCCGCTACACGAATATTGTCTACGCTAGGACATATGTTCCATGCTCTCAGCGTTTTAACAGGGCCTACAGTGTTAGTCACTACACCGAAGACAAGTTACACCGAAGCCCTCGGATGAGGTCATTGCTATGCTTAAGACGCCTTGCTGATGCAACTTATTATGTAATTATGCATGATATCATGCTTTCATAAGTGATCGTTGTTTGTTCTGAGCGGCCTCATCTGGATGTCTCGTATGTTGAATGAACTGTTAATGATCTGGGTGGGTAATAGCGGGCCGACCCACCGCAGGTCTAGAACTACATAGATGGGGTAACGCAGCCTACAAGGCGGTCGAGGCAAGCCTACTGGCGTCACTGCTGCTCTGCCACGGAGCTAGCTTCAGCGTTAATATACTTGATACGTTCATTAGTGGTTCTTGACCCGCCATACCCTATGATCGGCATGACTAATTGTAAAGTAATAAGACTTCGGCGGGGCCTTCGCCCTCGGTTCGTGATATTTAATTTCCCTTCAGTTTTCGGGTGGTGCTCCAAAAGACAAATATTACTCTAGATCATTAATAACCACACGGTGGCAAGCCGGCTTAGCAGTCATTACCGAATCTGCTGACGGTATATCTACGCCCCGGGGCATGAGGCGGGTATGGGGCTCCGCTGACAAAGTCCCGCTCTGCTTTCTCATTGGTTGTGCGGCACGTTCCATCTGAAGTTCCTTTCCAAGCTTCCAAATTCGATACGGCCCCACCACGACCATTCGGTCCAAATCTGTTCAATTTTACCCTGAATACGAAGAGGGGTGGGCTACCGTCAATTGCAGCCTATCGCCGTGGGCTTTCTAAGCTAGGCTTCTCGACCGCTCGCAAATTGGTAATGGACTTCGGCACCAGGAAATTGCCGATACCGGGGTCACGTAAGATACCAGAAACGGTAAGGATCGAACACTTCACGTGACACCCCTACGGCATCATCTCATTCCCCCTAGCAAATCTGCTGAAAGTTAAGGCTGTCAACAAGCAAACAGTTCAGTCATGCAGACTGTACCGTGGAGCGCTTACGCATGCGCATTTTCCTTGGAGCATTCTAGGCGTTTTAAATGCTTCATTTTTAGGTACTTAAAGAGCTTCATTTCCAATGTTTAATCTAGAGAATCAATAAAACGAACAATCACAGTATTTTCTTACTTTCGACCTTAATCGATCGTACTATAATTAGAAAATTCCGCGTTATCTTCTGGACAACTGAAGCCGCATAATGGTCAAATCAAACTTCTTTACGAACAGTTTGGCTGTTTGCCAATTACTTCTACTCCTCCCATCTATTGCTCAAAGCGCGAGCACGCTTTTCGAAGGCGGAACTGTTCTTTCATTCAGCGATGTCACGGACAGCGTGCAGGTCCTTTACAACACCTCTGTTCTGGTTACTGGAAACCAAATCGCATCAATTTTTCCTATATCTCAAAATATTACCCTGCCTACAGGGACAGAGATTGTACCCTCGCAGGGGAAAATCATATCTCCTGGGTTTGTCGATACACATCGCCACCTCTGGCAAACTGCATTCAGAACGCTAGGATCGAACACAACCTTGGCTGAGTACTTCTATCGCTACGGCGAATTCACCCAGGCCGAGACAGTCTTCACACCCGATGATGTTTACTACGGCGAACTCACCGGCATTTATGAGTCACTGAATGCGGGGGTTACCTCGATTCTAGACCACGCACACCACACATGGTCGGACGCAACGGCATTAGCTGGGATGAATGCATCCATTGCCAGTGGCGCGAGAGTTTGGTGGTGCTACACCATCCACAATCTTACTAATGGCTACACTCCTGAGGACCAGTTGACCGACTTCCAGTACCTCTCCCAATATGGACCTTGGAAAAACAGCTCCACAGTAACTCTTGGGCTTGCTTATGACGGGGTAGCGAATGATCCAGCGAATTTTGTCGAGACAGTGGTGGGTGTTGCAAAGTAAGTCCCTCACACACCTGACTTCTGTATAACCTGTAGCCTAACGTGGTGTTCTGTAGGCAAGAAAACGTGTCATTGATCACAATGCACTACCTTGGCGGTCCTTGGGGATGTAAGTATAGGTCTACCGTAAGTTGCCTGTGAACTCCCGTTGCTAATTGAACTTTAGATGCGAATAGTCCTCAGCTGGTTAACAGCTATGGATACCTGAATACCTCTATACCAGTCGTCTTCTCACACGGCAGCTACCTCACCGTCCAAGACGCACAGCTCCTCCGCTCAACAAATCAGTATCTCGCCATTACGCCAGAGTCAGAGATGCATTACGGGCATGGCCATCCAAATAGTGACCTAATTCAAGATCAAGCTGCCATAGGTGTCGACACACACTTCACATTCAGCGCGGATATCATCACCCAGGCCAGGATCTGGCTTCAGTCGACCCGACTTTTCCTTTACGGACAAGTGTTGGCTAACTGGATGGTCCCTCGTAACAACCCAATGTCGGTGAATCAATCCTTCTTGCTCGCTACGCGGTCTGGTGGCCTGGCTTTACGCCGCCCGGATGTAGGTGTTCTCGTCGAAGGCGCAAAAGCGGATATTGTCGTCTTTGACGGAACATCCCCGAATATGCTGGGTTGGGTTGACCCAGTTGCCGCTATTATGCTGCACTCGAACATCGGGGATGTCCAGCATGTCATGGTGGATGGCCAGTTCAAGAAGCGCGACTTTAATCTCACCGTCGGTGGTGGCTACGCCGCAGTGCAGCAGCAATTCTTAGCTTCTGCTAGGAGAATCCAGGGTATATGGGAGGCAACTCCTCTCCCTGACCTCCAAGGCGAGTTTGAACCCGGGGTCTATTATGGGGAAGCAATGCAAGTGGACGTCGTTCGTGGCAACGGCACTGGGTATTAGATTTTGTCGTGGGAGTAGTTACGGGTGAGGAATTTGAGGCATTTGAGGCATTGGGCACCAACTTAGAGTAACCTATACGAAGTTGCGCACTTAGTAAAACGTACAACAACAAAACTTCCAACTCTCGAAGCGATTAATTTTAATACTAGAGACTCCCGATTTTTTTTTGCGCACTATGTAAAATAGCCTATTTTAAATCGATTTTGAAAGTTTAGAGACCATAGCTTCGAAAACGCATGCATGGCCATAATATGCATTGGGTAATCCCCCTATTTTTAAACTACCCCATCCAAAATAGTGCGCCATGTGATATATCAAGTTTCTAGCTTAGTCATTTTGATTTAAGCTTTAATAAGTGTGAGAAAATAGCTATGCGAAGTTTCAGCACTATATTTGCAAAGAGACAAATATGGGAGCATTTCTCATAGTTTGCTATTTTGGTATATGTATAATAATAACCTTTATATATATATGCTGCAAGATAATAAAAAACATCACAACAATATCATATAATTATAAAAACTTTGTGCAAGGTCATTTAATACCCAGAAATATGCCTATAAAGTTAGAATTTTAATAACTCAACTTCTTTGTATTTTATTTGCTATTAAAATACTAACAAAAAAGTGTCTTAACTATTCTCTAGACTAGGAATTCAATATAGCAAAAGTATTATTTAAAATGTTTTTAAACTCTTCTTTAAGTATCAATAAAGTTGTTGCAAGATATCTCATTTCTCCTAAAATACTCAATTATACAAGAAATAAAAAGAGTCAAGATTATAAATCAATATATACTAAAAATTGCGTTCTTATACTTCTTTAAGAGTAAGCTTTAATTAAGGAAATTATTCAAAAAGATGATATAGGCAATTTCTTCATTATCAGTAAAGTTAAACTTAAGAATAAGTACTAGAGATATTTTAAACTATATATTTAAGAGTTAATAAATATGTTATAAAAAGAAATTAAAAAGAAAGTAGTCAAAACAAAGGAAAAGAAAGTTATTCTCAAGGCTAAAAAAGTTATAGAAGACTTAGATAGGTTAAGCCATACTACTAACTATATTTTATTAAATCTTATTAGTAATTATTTCTACAGTACTATTTTGAATAAGCTAATATTGAAATAGCAAAATTTAATTTTAAATATTATGAAACCATAACTAAATCTGATATAATAGATATTAGTTCTAACTTAAATATGTTTTTCAGAATTTCTAAGAAAGTTTCTGTAAAATAAAGTCTTAAAGGCTAAAACTGTAACTTAATAGTAGAGTGCCATTACACAATATGCAGTTAGTGTGCTGAAGAATACGTAATCACTTTTCTATTATATATGCATGAGAAGCTACTTCTGGAAGAAGCAATAATTAATTCTATAATTAGTTTTACTATTAGAATTTTATTCTATCACTCAAAGTAATATGAGATATGGTATCTTCATTACCTTGACTTTAAGAGCTTTATGGCGCCACTGCAATCACACTTAGTATTCAGCTCGATACTGTTCACACTATTTTAATAATCTAGAGAGTTTGGCTTTAAAGTAGGCCCTAATAGCTTAATTAATAGAAAAAGATATAATAAAATCTTTAAATAGTAAAGTATTATACTTTAAGAAAAGAAAGTATTCCTGTATTTACATTAATAAATATTCTTATGAATATCTCAATTTTTTGAATTTTTCACTGAAAATTTGAAATTTAGCTACTTAGTTTATATATAGTACTCGACAATTTTTACAGCTTATTAATTAATTAAAAAGTAATAACATTATAGATATAAAAACTGAGTAAAGTATTATTTACTTACTATATAACTTTTATATATAGTACAATTTCATAATTACATATATTATTACAAATAAGTTAATTTATTTCTTGACTATAATAAGTTATAAGAAATTCAAATACTACAATATTTATAAGCTATATAAATTACAAACTATATGGTTATATAACTAATAAAGTAATTTTGTGTTTCATATAATATAGAATTAAATTCCTGACTATATAATTATTATAATTACTAAAAATCAAAAATTGTTATTATTTATTAGCTTTCTCTTAAAATTCAGATTCAAAAATATTCTTTAATCATTTTTATCTATATTAATTACTAGTCTATCAATTAATATTAAATGTTAATTATTAAGCATATTTAAGTTGATTTGGGTATTATTGACATATTACATCTTGAAAATAAGTAAAAATATAAGAGATAAATTATTAATATAGATATATTTCAAGATAAAAACTTACCCTTATTATTTCAACTCTATTTTAAACCTAGTTCTTAAATTTAAGTTAATAATTACTTAATTATATTAACTTGCTTTAATATTAGAACTTATTTTATTTATATAGTATATATTATATTTTTTAAATTTAAACCCTTCTAATATATTATAAAATATATGAAACTAAAGATTAATTACCTTAAACATTATTTCTTTTAACTTATTTAAATTAATACTTTTACTATTTACTATTTTAACTTTAAAATATTACTAGAAAAATTATTTTATCTGGACTTACCTAATAGGCTAATAAGTAATAAGTTTTATTTTATTTATATTAATTAAAACAATATAATATATCAGAATTCACATATTATTTCTTTCTGTACTTAATATTCTGGAGAAAATCTTGTAATTAATTGATATTTATATTATAATATCAATATAACTTCTTTTATGAAAGATAATAGCTATATTAATATTATAAATACTTCAAACCCAAAGTTATAAAATGTTACAAATACAGAAGTAGTGCAGAAATTATTAAATAAGATTACAAATTAGACCTTATTAGATAAAGTATATAGTTAAGAAAGTTAATCATTCAATATAAGTAATAATAGAACTTATTAGATTTGTAATACCTAAAGTAATAGAGTGTAAACTGTTAAGCCTATATATTACATACAATATATAGTAATTAAAAAATATAAAATAACTTTTCAATTAAGTAACTCTTACTTGATAAACTTGGCTAATTATAACAGTGCTTAAAAGAGCAATATAAAAAGTGACTAATAAACTATAAAGATCTTAAACTAGGAAATAAATTAAAAGTAATTAAGGAAAGAAATTAATTTTGACCAGTTAAAAAAGCTGAGAAATACATTAAGTATAAGTGGTAACTTATACAATAATTATATAGAGATAAAAGAAATATGAGTTATAGTATAACTTAAATTCCTTTATTTAAAATTTAGTTTATGAGTTATACTTTAGTATAATTGTAATATAATATATAATTATCCAATAACAAGTAACAAGTAACTCAATGAAGAAGTAGCTATAAAGAAAATTTCAAAATTTATAGAAAATACTTTTCTTTTTCTCTTTATTGAATATTGATTATATTTAAGCAATTCAAGTTTTATTACTTAAGATATTAAAAGATATAATCATATGCTACTTTATTAAATTCTAGCTAAGAAGTGATTTTAGTCTCTAATAATGAGAAGACCATATTTACAAGTTAAGTTATCTTAAATATCTTTAAGTTCATATAATATTTACTAGTATTACTTATTCTACAATATTTAAAGCCTTCATTATTATAATCAATTTATAACTTCTAATAAAACTAAAGTTATTATTAAAACAGAGTTAAAAGGTTTTGCAATTAATTTTAAGAATTAGTTACTTAATTACTATAATTTTTAAAACTATTTACTCAAGTACTACTATATTTTACTAAAATACTACTATTTCATTTTTGGTTATAACTAGTAGCAGTTTCAAGATTCTAAGTTTATACCTTATATTTCAATATATTTGCTACTTAAATAAAGACTACATAAGTATAACAAGATAAAATTACAACTGTTATACCTTCAAATTTCACTGATAGTACTTTTACTATTAAGTATATCAATTACTAACTACAGCTAAGCCATACTTCAATTATAAATAAATTTAGCATATAGTTTATCTATTATTAGCATAACTTAATTCTTCGTATAATAAAGCTACAGAAATAACTATATTAAGTACTATGACAGATAATATGAATATATTTTAAAGATTGATATAAAGAAGCAGAGATTCTAGGAATTCTGAGTAAGTAGTTTCAAAAATTATAGTAGTTTAATAAATAACCTTAATTTTAAACTATTTTACTATTTAATAAATATTCTTAACTTCATTTATTTAGATTATATTTAAGGCTCTTATAATCTGAGCTTCAAGATTCTCTATTTTTGTATTTTGTTATTTAAGTATAATAGTATATAATAGTTACATTAATAAGAGAATTATAAAAGATAATTAAAATAACTTAAAATGAATATCTTAAGCCTCAAGCTGCAGAATATTATAAATACAGAAGTGACATAGAAACTATTGGATTAAATTGCAAATAAAACTCTATTGAGTATAATATATGGTTAAGAGAATTAACTACAAAATATAAGCGATAATGGAACTTACTAGAAGTATGTTACTGAAAGTAATAGAGTATTAATTATCAAGTCTATACACTGCATACTGTATGCAGTAACTGAAAAAACCTTAGACAGTATCTAGGTTAAAGACTTACCTAGCTACTATAATACTAAAAGAATAATATAAAAAGTAACTAATAAATTATAAATACTTTAGCCAAGAGCTAAATAAAAGTAACTACAGAGAAAAGCTGATAAATTTCTTGCTAACTGAGATAGCTAAAAAATATATTAGTTAAAAGTAGTAAGTTATATAGTAATTGTATAAAAGGAAGATATAAGTTATTAAGTGACTATGGTTTCCTTATTTAGAATTCAGATTATATATTATATCTTAGTATAATTGTAATAAGATATATAGTTACTTAATAGTAAATAATCAGTAACTCAATAAGAAGCTATTATAAAAGAGTACTTAAAGAGTAACAGAAAGGGCTTTTCTTTTCTCTTCATTAAATATTCAATTAAATTATTTGTTATTTAACAATTCAAGTTTTATCACTCAAAATATTAAAAGGTATATTATGTGCTGCCTTATTAAATATTAACTAGAAAGTGATTCTAGTCTCTGGCAATAAAAAGACTATGTTAATAAATTAAGTTACTTTAAATACCTCAAGACTAAGTAATACATACTAGTATTACCTATCTCACAATATCTAAAGCCTTTGTTATTAAATAACTAATTAACCAAAATGACTACTTTAAACTTTAATATATTATTTATAAATTATTGTTACAAATATTCAAAGTTTTATTAAGTTAAATTATAGATATAGAAGTAGCCACAGAATTATTAAGTTGAGTTACAATTTTATAAAATTAAAAATAGTAAATATAACTTAGTAAAGATGAAACAAATATAGAAATAGGCAGTACTAGAAATAAGTGAAATTCATATTAAGGCTTATATTCTCAGCACTTTCAGTACTGAGAATATAGTTTACAATAACTTAATAATTATATATACTTTAGTCAAGGTAATAACTTTAGTTAATTATATGATTATTAAGTAACTTAATTAGAAAGTACTTAATAAATGAGAATCTTTATAGTTTATAACAATAATAGAAACTTTAGACTATTAAGTATAGATAAAAAACAAAGACAGATAAAAGATACTTAATAGTTACAAAATAAAATAACTATGTATGGTGGATGGCTTAATTATAGATAGAGAGTTATAAGTTACAATAACTTAAATCTTATTATTGAATCCAGTATAAATTATATTGTAAGTTATTTTAAAAAGTATAAATTACTTATTAGTAAGTAATAAAAAGTTAAGTAAAGAGATAACTATAAATACTACTATAAGGTTTCAGGAAAAATGTTTTTTCTTTTCTCTTTATTAAATATCTTATTAATTTAATAATTAAGCTTTATATCAAGAATTATTGCTTAAGAGATCTATTAATATAGTTACAAAATGTCTATTTTATTATTCTAGTATATAAGATTAATATTACTATCTTATTGTCATTATAGAATACTTTATTATATACTTAAATACTTATAATAACTAGAATATAAGATTTTATTAAAATTAGATTATTATAAATATATACTAAAAATTTGTATTTATATTAAGCAATTTCTGCAAGTATAATATATAAGTTTATATTATTATCTACATTATTATCAAGTAACTTAATAGTACTTTTTAATAGTTTTAAAGTAGAATTTAAATTTTAACTATATATCTTAAATAAGTTAACTTTTATATCTTTGTATAAAAAATTTTTATAAATATCTTAGGCTTTGAGCTACAAAATACTATAAAAATAGAAGTAATTTAAGAACCATTGAATTAAATTCTAAATATAGTCCTATTATGTATAATATACAATCAAGAAAGTTAGTTACTAAATATAAGCAATAGCATAACTTACTAGAAGTATATTACTTAAAGTAACAAAGTGCAAACTGTTAAGCTTATGCACTGTACTCTATATGTGATAACTAAAAAATATGAGATAATATTTTAGTTAAGCAGTTCTTATTTAACCGACATAATTAACTACTACAATATTAGAGAAATAATAAAAGCAATAACTAACAAATTACAAAGACTTCTAGTAATAGTTCTTATAGTTAAACTAAAATAATAGTTTTTTAGCTTGGTACAATTTAGTATAGTTTGGTTTCATGATTTAATTAGCTTATTAAATTAAAACCAAACTAGTAGAAACTGGTTTTTAGAGCTTATAATGCAAAGTATTTAGAAATTTTTTTCCCACTTCTATAATATCTCTACATTAATTATTATCAACAAGTTTTTTATATTTAATGTTACTTTAGACATTATATTCTCAAAAGATAATTATATTTTACCTGAACTCAATATTGACTATATCTTAAAGTTCTCAGCTACAGCAAGTACATAATAAAGTAAGGGAAATAAAGATATTTTCTTTAATAAAAAGATTACCAATTCTGAAAATGATTTTATTTAGACTGAAAAAAGAAGAGAAAGGCTTAATCTTGAGTCTGAAATTATAAGATAATAGTTAAAGTAAAATTAATTAAGTATTTTCAATATTGTTAATGTAGATGCTTATTCTTTAAATATTTAATATAAAGTATTAATTTTACTAAATTAAGTAAGCTAAACAAAATTAGCTCTGGGTAGAGAAATTGAGGTATAAGAAAATTACTTGAAAAGAAAGTATAAGCTATATCTGAGTTCTTCAGTCATATCTTCTAGTTAATAAACTATCATAACTATGATTCAAAAGTAGTGACTAGCCTATATATAGACTCTTTTCAATTAATTTTTTATATAGTAAATCATATATTAAAACTTAATATTTATTACTATTAAGAGTCTATATTTATAATTAATGTTTACTTATCTATATAACAGTATATAAATTCCATTATCTGGCAATACAATATATAGCTAAATCTTAGTTAACTATAACATTATAAAATAATACTTGTAGAAAATTTTATATGAATTATTAATATATATTTATTTAACTCTTAATGCTTAAACAGTGTTACATTATACTATAGTAATATTAGGTATTATTAGGTATTTTATTGACAAGAGAGGACAATTATGATTTATTATTTTAAATATACAGATGCTTAAAGTTTTACATTTAGGCTTAAATATAGTTAGGTATATAATAAAGATAGTAAATAACTATTAGATACATTTCCAACTTAATTATCTTATGATGAATAATATTTTCTCAAATAATACTTTTGTATATGAACTTAATTTATAATTGCTTTATACAGATTAAACTTCTGATACCTACTGTTTTAAATGTTTTCCTTATATTATCAACTTTTTTGTTAAGGTATTTTAGGTTAATAGAGAAAGCAAGCATTGATAAAGTTCAGAATACAATTATTTTAAACATAACAGAAGAAGAAGATTTTGTATATTAGCAAAAAATTGATTTATAGAATAAATTATATAATCTTTATACTTAAATCTAAAGTTATACTTAATAATAAAGAGAATTCAGATTCTTGAGAGTACTAAAAATAGTCTGACCAGAAAATGATACTTGATGAAATACAGACTATAATATAATTTATATTACTTTTGAATTATAAAAATACATTGACTTTACAGTAATGCAAGAATCTAAATTCAAGTTTAATCAGCCAAGTCCACTTGAATAAGATCAAATAAATACAGCTGAAGATATCTTATACCAATTCCTTGTTCAGATGGTTGGACATCTGTCTTCGACTAGTTTGACGATATCTGGGTGGTCCTAACTGAGCCTGTCGTGGCCAGTTCAATGGGACGTTGGAGGCACTGTTGGGGTTTGCCCGGAGGACGTAATTACAAGTCTCGTAAAGAGCAGACCGGAGGGTCCGGGACGAACATGGGGTGGGGTGCGGGTAAGCATGCTGAGAGCTTAATTACCTAGCCCGTATGGATGGCCAGCGAACATCTGAATTAGGTTTATGGAAGAAAGCTGTCAGGGGTAACAGCTAAGAAGAAGCCGGGTATTAGGCGCTTACCCCGATGATACCGGGGGTGTGATCGATGAGAGATCGTGACACCCGTATCTCCGGTATCTGGTCTCGTTTCTAAGCCAACACGACTTACGATGCTGGGTCAAAGTTACCTTTCGCATTACCCAAGTTCGACGTCACAATTCCTTGATCTCACATGGGTCGGAGAATCAAAAGGCACTTCACCAGGAGTAAAAGAAGTCCTCGCAATTTCTAGGGAAGGAATGTAGTAGATTGCTTCCTCGGAGGCGCCTCTGAGCAGCTGTATTGGAACGTGGGATTTAACACTTGGCTGGTGGGCAGCGTTGTGCTGGTGTTAAGAACTGGATCGACGAGTGATACGCCGACGGTGCAGGATAGACGGACCCTACC
This sequence comes from Nothomitra cinnamomea, assembly GCA_022345685.2. Taxonomy (NCBI): domain Eukaryota; kingdom Fungi; phylum Ascomycota; class Geoglossomycetes; genus Nothomitra; species Nothomitra cinnamomea. The sequence goes on along the minus strand of JAJDMX020000072.1, from coordinate 73,104 downwards.
TAGACCTACACCAAAAGTTGGAAAAGCCCGGAATTAGAGCCAGGCCGTCGGGAATACTGGCTGCGTGCTGGCTGGGCGTCTAGGCAAGGCGAGCTTGTGTTACGTATGCTCGATTCATGGCTCGTCGCAGATAGGGTGTAGGTAATGCGTAAGAACTGTTGCATACGGTTCGCAAATGGAGAGTTTTCGCGAACCGTATAGAAATTCGTGAACAAATTCTATATTCGCGAATCGTATACCATTTGTGAATGGCAACCAAGAATGCAAGTTTTTACTACTATTTCTCTATGATGAATGACTTCCGGGGGTTCCCTATTGGAAGGCTACATTTTACTTCTTTTCCTATAGTCTAGATCACCAAAATCGCTGAGAGGCGTTGTCTCTTTTCACTTGGTTACTAGCCTGCCTTCTTCTGCCATCGCGAGACGGAGTAAGCTTTTGGTTGCCATTGCATTCACAATTATTCCTGGTTTCTGCTCTTGCTCAGAGAAACGCGTTTGCACAGGTGAGGAAATTTCATTCGTGAATCGTATACAATTCGCGAAAGATAACCCCATTCAAGAATATCTATAACATTCCCCAAGCGTATATACGGTTCGCGAATGGTGAGGCAATATTCGCGAATAACTCGCTTCGATTCGCGGATAGGAATATTCCTGAATCGTATGCAACAGAACGCAGTCTGATTTCTGACAATGAGGACATTTGCCCCTCCGTTAATTTCGCGAGCTTTGTAATTGAACTGCTCGTCCGGGGTGCTGGACTTGTCAACTAAAGCGCGCTGCTGTGGCCACTGTTTATTTCGGGCATGCGTCGGCATTTCTATCAGCGGGGCACGTTTCCTCCCCTTCACTTCTACTAGCCTTAAGCCCTAAGCCCATTGCGTCCTCACCAAGTGACCACACTAACGCTCGCCGAGTCTATCCCTTGCTTTGTATCACCTTAGCTATCCCCAGCTTCGCCAAAATGTCCCAAACACCCACTACGACGTGCTGGAGGGCGAGCTCTTGTGCAACCTTCGCCTTCCATTCATTCTTGCTATTCGTTGAAAGTTTTTTGACCTGTCAGTCTCTACGGCACAGTTCTCCGCTCGCATTGAAGCGGGGTGTGGGTTGATCACGCCGTTTCTTATCGTATTCTAGGCTAGCGAGGTCTTGAAATCGAGCGGCCCTGCCTTCGATACCGTCAACCGTCACAAACCTAACACCTACCTGCTCTGCCATCCACAGGAAAACATCCAATCCTTCTTTAATCTTCAGTGGACGTCTATGGCCGTCTAACTCCTCCACCACAGCCGTATTTATCCGGATATAGACACAGCTCGCAAGCCATGATGAAGATCCTCACTACTCTCTTCGAACATCCAATCCTCTTCGGCTACCCGACCTTGACCCTCGCGGTCTTACTCTCGTTCATTCCACTTCTAATCCTCTACATCGCCGGCCGCCGCAAATTCTCCCCACGCCCTGGGGAGCCGCCCTACACGTGGTACTTGATCCTATGGGTCGGGAACATCGTGCCCGGTAGCTCGAACTACGAAGGTTACATGGCAGAGCAGGCGTAATTAGGCATTTCGCCCTTTCGTGTCATTGTGCCCTGCTATCGCGTTTTCCAATATATTCATTGCCTTCTAGGCATCTCATATTTCCATTCTTCGATATCATTCACCCCGGACCCCTGCTCTCGGGTGCCCCCCGCTCGCTTCCACCGTTTCCTTCAACCCTCTTGCTGCCTACCGTTACCCTTCCCATCCCTTTCTCCCTCTCACCATCCTAGCTCACAGAAACAGCCCAGCTGACCCGCTAACCCCCCTTACAGATCAAAACACAACAACAACCCCTTCACCTTCCACATCCTCGGCAAGTGCATGGCCTGTTTCTCCGCCCCCCACCTCACCACCGCCTTCTACCGTAACCCAGATCTAAGCTGGGAGGCCGTGATCCTCCCCATGATCCTTCGTGCTTTCGGGCTCCCCAAACCTTGCTTAGAGTACATGAAGCCCGGCTTCCTCGACCCGCTGTTCGCGCGGTATTTGGCGAGTGCAAGGGGAGCGGGTCAGTGGACGGGCCGATTTGCGGGCTTCCTACCTACAGCTATCGGGCAAGTTGGGGAGACCATGGAGTTGGTGGGGTGGTGTAAGAGTGTGGTGTACCAGGCGGGGTGTGCGACGTTTTTTGGTCCGAGTTTCCCAAGGGGGGAGTCAGGGATTTCTGGACGGTGGATGAGAGTATCTTTGAGTTGTTTAAGGGGGCGCCTGGGTTTTTGATCCCGGGGGTGAAGGAGGCGCGAGGGCGAGTGTTTGAGTTGATTCGGAGGTACCTGTTTGAAGGGCGGACTGAGGAGTGGAGTGAGTTCCTTCAGGTGAGGGAGGGGTTGCAGCAGGGGCGGGGGGTGGAGGTGGGTGATACGGCCATTCTGCAATTTACTTTTCTCTGGGGGTGCATTCTCCCCATTTTTACCTCCTCCACCGGTTGGCTAACAGCGCCCTCTCAGACTACAATCCAACACCCCTCACACCGCAACGTGGACCCTCCTTCACGCCCTGACAAACCCCGCCCTCCTCTCCTCCATCCGTGCCGAACTCTCCACCGTCATCCTCCCCACTGCCACCGCGCACCCCGATCCCCTAAAAACCTTCTCTCCCCACCCTCGTCGAACTTCCCCGCCTCAACGCCCTAATAGCCGAAACCTTCCGTTACTATCTCACAGCCGGCTCCATCCGTGAGGCCCTACGGGACACCTCGATTACCGACCCTGTGACGGGCGAAATCCACCGGATCCGAAAAGGCACGCTCGCGCAGCTAGTGCTGCAGCATGTGAACTTCAACTCCTCGCTCCACGACACACCTGAGGTGTTCGACCCGTACCGGTTCTTCAATAATGAGACGAGGAAGGTGGATACTGGGAGTAAAGCGTATAGAGTCGGGTATCGCCCATTTGGGGGAGGGGTGGCGTTTTGTCCTGGGAGAGTTTTTGCGAGGAGTCAGATTGCGGTGTTTGTTGCGACGATGCTTTGGTGGTTTGAGATGGAGGGGGAGGGTGGGGGATGGGCTGTGCCGAAGCCGGTTGGGGTTACGAAGCAGGGGATTCAGCCTGTTGAGGGGAGGGTATGGGTTAAGGTGAGGGGGAGGAAGGCTGAGTAGTTAGGTGTTGATTGAGGCTGAGGGGTGGGGTAAGGTATTCGTTGCTTTGGTTTGCTTTGATGGCGCGGGCTACTGTTCGCCAACCTGGGGGTACTATTACTCGCTTTGTTGGCTAGTGAATCTAGGGAGGGGGGTAACAAATGGGTATAGATGGGGAAAGAAGGGGTTTCTGTGGGTGCTTTCACCTGCTGTTGATCTCAAAAAAGGGTTATTCTTAGTACTGATAGCATATTATTCTACCTGATCTTATGGGCCAAGTTAACAAATAGATAGTTTAGTTAAAGGAGATCTTGCAAATCAGCTCACACGTTCTCTTTCCGACATTTGGGCTCGTCGTTCAGTCTTTAGGCTGCTATCGTACAACTCCTAATGACAGGCTCGCCCCTCTTTTACCTCGCTTTTGCCCCCACCAGCCAAATCGACACGTCAGCCGCCCTTTCATTGAGACTCAGAGCTTTACAGGTTATCAACCTTTACCTCACCTCCAAGCTCAGCAGGTTCACTCATTAAAATGATCTGTCCCTTTCCTCACCGTCTTCGTCCTCTGATATCTGTGCCTTATTACAGCTGCAGAATCTGCTTTTAGGAGCAAGATGTCAAGTTCTTCCATTTCACCAACCATCCATCTCAATCGTATTGCGAGTCTCAAAAAGTTCTTATCTAATGTCTACCACTTTTGTGACAAAGCCTGTTCCGGCCGCCACCGCGAATGAAACGAGTGAGTTAGCCCCTCTTTCAACCGTCCTTCCATCTCACCCTCTTTGTTGATCTTGAAGAAACCTCTCATCTAACGCTCACATTTCCTAAATAGCGACTCCTGCCGTTCAAGAAAAACATGTTGGAAACGACAGTCCCTTATTGATATTCTAGCTACGAAACGAAAATGCGACGAGACTCGTATTAAGGGCCTCAGCGACGAACTAGCGCCAAAGCGGGAGGTTCCAACAAAACTAAGTGAGCGCTTTTCCCACCATTATAGAAGTCGGCGGCAGTGGGAAGCGCGCTTCCAGTCGCTGCTTCTGTTAGTTTGGATGGCAGGAACGATGTAAATTATATTTTTTTATTAATTAAAATGATACCGAGAACAAGAGAGATTAAGTACGCGGTGGAGGTGACTCAACGTTTGGCGATGTGCTAGGCTGCCTAGCTGCTGAGATGCTAGGCAACAGGATAGGGGCAGGCAGAAACTCACTGATGGCGGTGACTCGCCATAGGCAACAACAACAGTTTCTTTTGCGCCGCCAATGTTGCTGTGGGTGGTGCCTGCGGCGTCGCCGAGACCATGGCAAGCTGGCATCGCCACTCAGCTTCGGCGAAGCCGAAGCTTCAGCTCGGAGACTTACAGCTATTTTGGGAAACTTATCGCTGCTGGCAGCAAATTATAAAGAAGCCGGAACCCCTATGTAGTGGTAGAAGAACCGTCGCTTATTAATATAGTCGTTCTCTACCTATAAATAGCCCTCGTACATACCGTCCGCTACAACAAATGTCAAGAAACGATTTCCTCATTGTGTGTCCCAAACCGGTATGCTAAATGGAGTAGCTCAAACCACATTGCTGAGGGCCTCAGTTCCTGCGTTGTGGCCGCTCCTAGTTGGCAAAATGTTCTCGGACGGTGGGGAGGACGCGTGTTGGCGGTACCGTGGTGTCACATAACCCGTGTTACCACTGTAACTGTGGTTTAGAGGAGGTATTGTTAGATATTGTTTAGGAAATAGCAGAAGAGAGTGGGGCGTCTGTGTTGGAGAATAAAGAAGACCACGTTGCAAGCAAGCAATTTATGAAAGCGTTAGGACGGTGAGGATGTTCTTGAGTTGGTTGAGGCTAGCCGTTCTGTCGTCAGGAAATCTCTTGACTGAGGCGTCAACGCAGTTGTCAACTACGGTGCGTCCTAGCCAATGCGTCGACTTGACGACTGGGTTAACGCGCTCACAAATAAGAGCACCTTCAAACAGCAAGACAGCTTCGCCAACGTATGCAAGAAGAACCAGTAAGCTTAAATGCAAGCAGTTTTCACGCCTGGAAAGTTATCATAAAGTGAATCCAGCCTGCAAAGTTCACGCCTACTCAATTCCTTGCTAGTTGACAATTACGCTGTGAAATTACATACCAAATCGTTTGTGCCAGCAGCGTTTTCGCAGCGCAATACATTCCCCAGGGGTATAGCTTTATGGAAGAGAGTATTAAGATCAAATTCTGGGCGCAATGGCATGTGCCTGGGCTTAAAACAATACCTATTTCATCGCCATTCTTGTATATCAAGCTGGAATTCAATATAATGCTTAGTCATTGCTACAGGTGTGGTGATAAGAATTTCATCCATGGCGCTGGTTAGCCCAAGATGCATTGGGAACCATCAGGCGCAACAAGGACGCCAAAATACTGACAGTATTACCCCATAAGGTGGATCGCTGAGCTCAGCAGCTTCAACTCTATATAATTAAGCCTTGAACTAGATCAGGATTGGACTCTATGCAAATCTATGTTCCTGTGTATCTACAACTGCGTCAAAGTGCAATTAGTTGACAGATGCGTTGGCGCAGTCGTCAAGCCGACGCCTTGGTTTACTCGTAGCGCAGTTGACTGCTGCGTCAACGCCTTGGCCAAGAGGGTTACTTGACGCTGCGTCGGGACACGTCTGTGGGAGGATCTCCCACCAAGAAACGCAAATGTGCGGAGTCGCCCCTTCTGAAGGGTGTTGGTACGGCCACCAGCTATTTTGACGCGGCCACCATCTGCGCGGCCACCATCCACCCCACCAACCACGAAGCCGCCCCGCCATCGCTGCGCAGCATATAAAAGACGTTTAATTTAGATATATATAGCTAAATACAAAGGAGACACATAAATAATCATAATTCATTGCGTTCCGCTTGCTTCGCCTGCGTCTGTGCCTGCTCTTGTCCGTAGGCTATAGCAGTTTGCAAATGCTTGAGTTGCTTGTGTCATACCTGCAAACTCTGGCTTACCAGCCCATAGCGGTCTTGCTTGACCCTTGGTTGTGACTAAATTCCGATATTCCTGTTCTGCTAGTCTACCTCCCTCCGAATCTCCACCAGTATTCTCTTCAAAAATGTTCTTAGGATCCCGTTTTCGTCTCGTTTGTGTACGTTTTCGAGCAGGCTGAGTGTCTTGGCCCGGAGCTTTTCCTTTGCTGTTTTGCGATTGAGGTACTCTATTAGAACTAGTTGCAAGTTCAAATTGAGATGGATTATGACAGGTAGAGGACTCAGGAGCTCCATTCCAAGATCCAGCTGGACGTCCTTTAGTTTGTACAACCTGGGGGTTTAGAATTGGTCGGACAGCCATCTAAATAAAGTCTTCTGGTAGTTGTTCAAAAAACCAGCACTTGTGAAAATCATGGAGGTAGAGAACTTAGTTTTGAGTAATTCATTGTGCCATGATATGATAACATGGAATACCTATTGAGTCAATATTAGACTGGTGACAAGTGTGATGCAAGAATGGTTTTTCAAGTATCTTTATCTGATTTTATACTCGCTAGAGAGTAAATGATATAATATAGCTAATTAGAGGCTTAAGTATTAGAATTTGAAAGCATTAAGGGGTTTAATTTCATGCTGTAGCTATATTTACTTAATACTGATTCTGTTAAGCTGTAAGTAATAGAGAGAGTTTTTGCAAAACACTATAAAGATTATCTATAAAGACTCAAAGAAAATAATTAATAACTGAATATATACTTTCTGCTTAAGAGGTTTTAAGGTAACTAAAATGTAAATATTGATCTGCTCAGGCCTGAATAAAGTACTTGCAGTACTTGTCCAATTAAGTATCTCTTAAATATTTAATTAACCATAGATATATTTAGTAAGTTCTTTTAAAACGTTAACAGTTTTAATTATAATTATCAACAGTTTATGATAATACAATACTTTGCTATTTTTTCACGAAATGAGTCTTCTCTTCAGTTTCAACTTCATATATATTATTCTTTCTTCCCCATTTAAGTACATTGATATTAATATATTATATATAAAGTAAATTAGTTGTATAAGGAAAGATAGAAGAGATTATATTCATTAAAGCAAAATTACCATCCATTACCATAATTCCTAAAGAAAAAGCATATAAAAATAATTGATTTTATATATTGAGTTAAAATGAAGAACTTCGGAATAGAATTTTAATAGAATTAAGAACTCTGAATATGTGAAAAAGAAAAGTTTAATTTGTCCTTTAGAATCAAAATAGTAATGATATTTGCAGTTTATATTCTGGAGTTTACGGAACATGAATTTAATAGAAAATCAACGTTCAAGTTGGTCAGCTTTTAGTTAATAACAAAAATTGTAAATATCTTATATTGCCTATAATTGAGTAAGTTGTGCAATAGATATTGCAAATACAATTTGCTTTGGTGATACATTGACATTAAATATTGATATAGTAAGGTTTTGAATGACTTGAGAAAATCTTCAGTACTGGTAATGAAAAATTGGGTCTGCTAGAGAGTAATTATGAACTGGAAATTTAATTAATAGTTCCCATTTTCTATTTTTATTTGTAGCAACTTTATACTCAAAAGAGCATTCTACCTTTTAACTAATGAAAGGTTTCTTTTAGTCACTCATATGATCTCTTGGTTTTTCAGCCTTTGTACAAACATGAACATGAAGGTAAATTTCCCCTTAGTAGTTGTGTCAACTTCTTTCTATTACAATAGAATAACCATACTCTTTAGTGTAGCCTTTCAAATGTGATAGAAGATTGCTGTAGCCTGGAAAAGTTTTCTCTTCGAGTACTGTAAGGCTGGTAGACATAGCAAGATATCTTGAGTTTGGTTTGTATTGGGTATAGTAACTCACAGATTTTGTAAGATTTAACTAAAGAAGAGATTTATAAGTATAAAGGTTTTATATTACATGAAAGACTGCTTTAGAGCTGACATTCTAGAGACTATATGTATGTGCATGCATGATGTGCAGCAATAGTAGGGTAGCTTGATAGTTAGTAGGGTAGATAGTAGTCACGCAGATGGTGGTTGTGTTAAAATTGCTGGTAGCTATACCAACACCCCTTTTAAATAAAACAGCACTGAAGAAGAAGTACTTGGAAAAAGGGAAGAATCTTAACATGGAGTTTGATATTATAAGGGGGGATGCCCAGCTTTTTAAGGGGAAGATTGGGGGTATTAAGTTGAAGCTGGGCATGGAGTAAGGTGGAAATAGAAAACATCTAGAAGATGAGAAGTCTGAGAAGAATAGCTAGCCCTTTATTAGTTACAAATAGTTATACAACTAAGTCTTAACCTTGAGCTCTGCACCTCAAAGTTCTATTATGTTAAATAATACTACAATTTATATCTAGCTACAGTCAAAAATAACCTAAGATCCTTATGGTTAACTAATTTCCACTACTTGGATAAGTTTATCCTCTGTTTACCCCCAAAATCTTCTAGTTACTTCAATAACCCCTGTTGAGCCTCTCAATATGATAGCTTCACTCACTTTGCAGCAACAACCATGTCTAAAGTTAGAGTGTACATAGGTGATTACATAAGAGAATATACTGTATAGATCAATGATACTAGAAAGTGGAATGCCAGCCTCTGCTTTCACTGCAAAATGAATCCCAATAAGCATTTCCTGCACTGTGCATCCCAAGGGAATAGCCTAGGTAAGACTTGCTCTAACTAGGTATTTGAGGGGGTTCTGGGGTGCATTTACGTAGATCCCAGTAAGTCTACTGTTTCTTCCTCAAAGCTGAAGGTATATGATACTAACAACAATCTCATTGAGCTTTCTGGAGGTAGTTTTGGATAAGATCATTAAAGAGGCAAATAATGAGAGTAGCGAATACGATATGAGGAAATACAGATGCGTCTGCTGTTAGAGTAAAGAACTTAAAGAATTTTAAGACTACTTTGATGGTTATTTCTCAATAGGAAAATCTTGGGTGGTGCCTGTACGAACTACATCTTGAACAGTGCACACTGCAGCCTTAGAATTAAAGGTAAGTCAGGGATATCAGCACGGAAAAATGACCTACACTAATCGTGAACACTTGAGCTCTATCAGCTCAGCCTTCCCTGAAACGCAAACGAGAGGCTAACCCGCCCTCGGATGACGCACCCATGAAGAAGAGATTGAGTTTTTTGAGGAAGGGACTCCGCACTCTACATGAGGCCCAAGAGGGAAAATGGGGCGAAGAATGCGAATCTATAGCAGATAGGGTGCATTTACGTAAAGAGGCCGCGGCTCTGAGGGAGAGTGCTGCGGTTTTGAAAACAGAGATCAAGGAGGTTGAGGCACAATTGGGCTTCTAGTGATGCGGAAATAAAGGGAACACAAGGGGGATTGGTTGTTGAGTGCTGGTTTAGGCTCGTAGTTCTAATGTGCTGATCAGTGAGTGCTGCGTTTCTATATTTCTAGTCTCCAACTCATAGATCAAGAAATGGCGAGAATCAAGACTGCCGGAGGTAATGCTACTGTTACCCTGACGATAGACAGTTATTCGTGGCGAACAGATCAATTATTCCAGCCAAGAAAGCAAAGTGCTCAGTTCAAAACCTTAGGTTCTCACCAAGACCTTACTTCGCTCCTCTTACCTGCAGGTACTTATCCGTAGCCTCCCCCACCAACACACCGTTCTCCCTTTCCTCCACCTTACCGCTGCACCAAGAAACTCTCATTCAACTGTTTGCGCCTCATATCACTACGGCTACGAATCACTACCCTGGTAACTACGAAGGTCATCATATGGAAGATTGGCTGAACACACCGATCAAAACAAGAAACGCAACGACAACCCTTGCTAGCGGTGTGAGTTTTGTGGCTAGAAAGTATTTCTGGATTCTGTAGTCCATCCCGAGCAGACAAATTAGGCGGCATGTGCTCGAACTGCGCCCCCGAGGAACCCAGTAGCCGCGCGTATGTCGGTAGAGGTAAGGAGACAACCGAGGCTCTTCTCGTCGCCGCGTGATAGTATATCTCTAATGTCCCCGGCATGGGAAAAAATTCTCTCTGATATGAGGGATTGTTCAACAGGTAGAAACAGGCCCCCTGCTCTCTCTGTGATAGCTTGACGGCGGAGAGGCTCGGAGGCGATTCTCTCCACGACGGATGTTACTCTACCTCAGACTATTTCAGCCTGACATGCACGACCTGTTTCCCCACAAACTTGAAGATGTGGTTTTGCATGACACGAACCGACCTTTCTCAGGTAAATAAATATAGGGATAATTACTCGCATGACCCCCAAAAGCTGAGATTTTACTCGTATGCCCCCCAACTCTCCCTTTTGGTGAACCACCTCGCCTAACTCTTAGCAACCCATACTCTATGCGCAATTAAGCTATATTCTAACGAAACTGTACGGAAATGCTCCTCAATTATTCTCAATTTGCACTTTGAGACATGGAGTTTACCTCCGCCAGAGTCATATCTATTGCTGGTTCTACGTGATGAGCATACGGGCAATTGCACAAATAGGGCAGTTACTTGGGTATGCAAGAGTCACTAGTTCACAGCACCCCGTTGCCTGTGGAGCACCTGCAGCGTTCCAAGAACAACATGTACATATAGTATAAAAAAGTTTCGACACAGTAGCATAATTGCGCAATCCCGCATATAAACGAAATGAGCAAAAAATCTCTATAAGAGCGGTGTAGAGTCAATTCTCTTCAGAAATAGATATTATTGATCTCAAACTCTATCTAGATACAACGAAATTACCATGTTACCCCACAGCATGCATATGGAGTAATAATGCTTCGAAAAGCTGATCTCTCATATGGCCAAATTAATACCCTAATGGGATTGCATAAGAAGACTATTTAACAAGTTCTCAAACAAGTAGAGTAAAATCCCAATAACCCTTTAGCAACTTGTCCTCAATCTGGTACATTTATTAAATTTTCCTTTTGTAATGAATGCTTTCTTATACATACTGCTGTTAATAATTGCAATATTAGTATTAAAGTACTATATTGACAATTCTCTTGCAGTAAAACTACATTAAAAACAATTCTCAACAAGCATGAATACCATAAGCAAGTGGCTTGACACAAACCATATCTTAAGCCTAATTATAAGAAAAAGAGATTAGCTTTTGCTAAAGCTCATAAGTATTGAAAATCTGAGGACTGGGAAAAATTAATATTTACAGATAAATGTAATATTAAACTTAGGCTTAATGGTCAGGTATATTAAGTATGGAGATAGATAGAAGAAGAACTAGAAGATAAATATTTAAAGCCAACCTTCAAAAGTAGTAGAATATTAATAAGAATATGGTTCTTTATTATTAAGAATAAGAAGGAGCTGTTAGTAATTATCGATAAAAGGATAACAAGAAAGTAATATGAAGAAGAGATGTTAGAGAAAAGAGTTTTACCTATAACAATAGAAATTAAGTATTACTGAAGCTCTTGGCTTTATATACACAATAAAGTATTTTGTCATTATGCTAAAGTTACCCAAAACTTTTTTGAAGAGAAAGGTATTTTTTTAATGAATTGACCTACTTGTTTTCCTGATTTAAACCTTATTGAAAATGTATAAAGTAGGCTTAAAGAGCTATTAATAACCATAATAGTATTTCTAAAATTAAGAAGATACTTTATATTGCAATTTAGAAGAAATAGATATTGATTTAGGTTAAGCATTTTAATAGAATTATTAATAATATGCCAAATAGAATAAAAGCATATATTAAGGCAAAAAGAGACTATATTTAGTAAACTTTTTTTTAATGCTAGAGCAGATTCTTTAATAATTTTTGATTCCTTTAAGTGTATAGTTATAACTATAGAAATAGAATTATATATTATGTAATTAGAATAAGTTCTTGCATATATCTTAGAAATCTTGAGGTATTAAAACTTTTTTTTACTATATGTACGTACTATTGCAACTATAATACTTTTTTATATTCAAAACTACTTAATATTGTATATAGTTGAAGAATATTTAAGTTTATAAATAAGTAATATATTTAGGAATAAATTTTAGAATTTGTAATATGTATATAAGTAAAGAGTAGAGATTAAGTATAACTAGATACAATTATTAACACCTATCAATGATAAGTTCTGTAACTTTGTTTTTCTCTCTTAGTTAGAATATTAGTTACAGTAATAGCTTATTTTCTTCCCTACAAAGTTCTATTTAGTTTAGTTATAGTATTCTTATATAAATTACTGCTCTTACCCTTACTATGACACTATTCACTGTAAACCATATCTGCTCTTTTATAAATATAGTAATTTGAAGTACAATTTTCTTTATATTTACACTTAGATTCAAGTTCAGTTCTAATGAAGTTCCTATAGGCAACAGAGGCCAAACTAACACTTGTAGTAATATTGACAGAGAAGTCTACTCGTGCTGTTTCAGGAATAGAGAGAAGAAGTTAATTAAATATTTTCCTTCTAAGATACTTTCATGAACCTGAACATTGTAGTAATGTAAAGATAAAATCTTATATATTTACTTAAATACTTATTGAACATTAAGAAGACCCTGATTTTTTCAAGGAATAGGGAGGCTGACAAGTTAATTCTCTTGAAAGATCTAAATGACATAAGCTTTTATATATTTTTTAGTTATGCATTTTTTTATTTTCTGGAGTTATGCTCATACCTCAGCATATATAATTATACAAACTATATTTATATATAGGAGATTAGTCATTATGAATTCATTATTATTTGTTTTTTGCTTGTGAAGTATTTCATCGCTTTCAAATATAGTTATATTACTTATAATTCCTTATATATCATCTAAATAGATTAGTATATTTGTATTAGAGTAGAATTAGAAATGTACTAGTAAACTGAACTTGAATTGTTGATCCAATTAAATCTTTTTGAGCTTTGACTAATTTGTAAATTTAAGATATAGTAATTGTAACACCTGATTGAATAAACTGATAGGCAGTACACTAGTTAAACTTATTTATATAAGAAATGAAGTTATCATCATTTAACTCTTTTCAGTCAACCTCTTCTTCAGATATACTGTATTAATCTTCATCGTCCGATAAAATAATTTCTAGTAAATAAATAAGCATTTGCTTCTATACCTAACAACCTGTTATAATATTCTGTAGAACTCGTGAAAAGTCAAATACTACTTTCCATAGTGTCTAGTTAGTTCTAGTACTGTAGAACATATTAATTTGTTTCATAATTAATGGTAATACCTTAGTTCACTTGTTTAACTTATATTATCACTTTCAAGCAAATAACTTATTCTTAACCATGCTATTTTTCCTTCCTTACAATCACTTAGTATCATAATATATAGGCTTGACTATGAACTAAGTAAAGTGGTTGTATAAGTATAAATATGGCCTAAGTATAAACAAATTTAAATAACTATCTATCAAGCATGATACAGTCTGACACCTCACTTCCAGACTCTGATTCTTTGTTCTCGTCTTCACTCCAGTTTTCTTCTTCTTCTTCTGAACTAATTTCAACTGGTGCAGCTTTCTTTTTGCCTTTTCCAGCTGCATTGACTAAAGTGGCTGCTTCTGCAGCTCAAATGCCATCCCAGATTTCTTTTGTACTAACAAGGAATTTACCTTTCAAAACCAAGTACTTTCCGGTTGTTACAGACTTTCTCTTCTCTAAAACCTTGTTTTTGGCTTCCTTTTCGGTCAGGAGAAGCTGAACTTGTGCTTCAAGATATTTAGAAGTTTGACCAAGTTGAGTAATGTATTGTTGAGCTGAATTTGATATTCCTTCCACCCTAGCAAGTGCAACACTAAGAACTGCATTGGATAGGCATAGAGTAGTGCCATCTGGTGGTAAGCTATCAAGTAAAGAAATATCTAGCAGTCCATCTGCCACAGACATCCCGAGCCTCATCAGGAACGCCACGGACATGAGAGTGGCGCTGGAACCACTAGACCAGATCGCAAGCCTATGGGACATAGATGGCTTGGCAAGGATAAACCGGATACGAGGATGAGTGGCACTTGCCATGGGAACGTGGGGGCCAGAACAAGGGTTCGCACAATTAACACCCTCAGCGCTGGAAGCGTGACCTGCGGCAACTCAGTAAATTACCCACACCCCTGTCAAGGCAACGACCTCAGCCAGCCACAGTACCGCCAAGGAGCCTAGCCAGGAAGTGACTGACCAACAGGAACCACCACGACCTACAAACAAAGAACTGTTGGTCGTGAATAATAGACAAGAAGAGTTGAGAAACACTTGGCAGCTGAAGGACATGTCAGCTAGGTGTAGTGGGCAGCTAAGGTATGGATGAAAAGTATGAGTTGTGATGACTCAGGTTTCATTAGTGGACTCAGCGTGAGTCGGGTGAGTCACGCCGAGGAAAAAGCACCCTAAATGGTATGAGTCGCTCGTTGGCAGGTAGCCAAGAGATCAATGAAGAGGTAGCTATAAATATAGCGTTGGAATCTCAGGGAGACCGTCTTTCCTTTCCTCTTTACTGAAAGTCTTGTTAGTTTAGCAATATAAGCTTCGTACCAAGAATTATCGCCTAAGATATTTTCTGATATAAGTTGCAGTAAGACCATTTCGCTATCCCAGTATACGAAACTAATATACTTGTTTCACGGTCACCTAAAGAATGCCATGCCGTATACCTGAACATCAAGACAAACTAGGAGACAAGATCTCATTGGAGTCAGATCGTCATACCATCCATAGTTGCTTCCTTTAGTTTTGGTGTTTTAGGTCTTAGGGGTATTGATAATCACTCAAAAGCTTTTTCTGGTTTAAAAGATTCTAAGCCTACACCTTTCCAGGTAGCCAAAATATTCTTTAGGCGCATACCCTTAATTCTAGCTATTCTGTAAAGTTCTACCCATTCAGTTTTCTAAATGTGACGGATTCCAGTTTGTATAAGTGTCATGAACAACCCGAGGCTCATTAGGAATGCCATGGACACGAGATTGGTGCTGGAATCATTGGATCAGATCGCAAGCCTATAGGACATGGACGGCACGGACGGCTCGGCAAGGATGAACCGAATACGAGGACGAGCGGCACTTGCCATGAGGACGTGGGAGCCGAAACAAGGGTTTGTGCAATCAGCACCCTTGGCGCTGAGAGTGCGACCCATGGCAACTCAGTAAATTACTCACATCCCTGTCAAGGCAATGACCTCAGCCACCACAGTATCGCTAAGGAGTCTAGCCAGGAAGCGACCGGCCAACAGAAACCACTACAACCTACAGGCGAGGAACTGTTGGTCATGGGTAATGGACCAGAAGAGCTGAGAAACACTTGGCAGCTGAAGAACACGTCAGCCAGGTATAGTGGGCAGCTCAGGTATAGATAGAGAGTACAAGTCATGATGACTCAGGTTTCATTAGTGGACTCAGTGTAAGTCGGATATGAGTCGCGCCAAGGGAAAAGCACCCCAAATGGTATGAGTCGCCCGTTGGCAGGTGGCCAAGAAATCAGTGAAGAGGCAGCTATAAATATAGTGTTGAAATCCCAGAGAAAGTGTCTTTCCTTTCCTCTTTACTGAAAGTCTTGTTAGTTTAGCAATATAAGCTTCGTACCAAGAATTATTGCCCAAGATATCTTTTGATATAAGTTGCAGTAGGACCGTTTCGCTATCCCAGTATATGAGACTAACATAATTGTCTCACGGTTACCCAAAGAACGCCACGCCGTATACCTGAACACTAAGACAAACTAGGAGACAAGACCTCATCAGAGTCAGATCGTTACAGTAAGGCAGCTGGCTTCAGATAAGAAATATTACTTTACTGAGCTAAATATAGCCATATCTAAAGGCTGTAATAAATGAGATGCATGAGAAGGTATAACTAGAAAGTATATATTGTTTTCCATGCAGTGCAAAATGAAACTGCTAGAGATATAACTATCATGACTATCCAGTACTAAAAGACGAGGTTTTCTGGCAGCTTTTTCTCAAGTAAGTGGTTCGAAAATACACTGTAACCACTTTAAACCATGGACATTACTTGTCCAGCCTTTAGAGCTACATCCGAAGTACCAGTCGTCTGGTGTATTGAAGGAAGTCCATGTTGAACTAATGTTTTTAGCCTTAAATATGATGAAAGGTAGTAGAATTGTGCCATTAGCGCAAATAGCTTCCACTACCAAAACCCATTCCTGACGTCTCGGTTGCACCTTATATCAAGTTCTCATAATAGTATCTACTATTACTCTTGTACTTTCCTCTACCCCAAGTTTAAATCCTATCTCATCCATGTTGTATATGTTGCCCAATGTAATTTTTCGCGAAACTGACATGTGTCGATACATGTCAAAACAAGCTTGCAATACCTCTTTAATAGAGTATACCCAACGATTTAAGTCAATTTGAATGCTTCTTATATTTTTTAGAGTAGGATGTTGCATCATAAAGTGCTTAGGCCAGTTAATCCTGACTTTCGAGTATTGTACAAGAGTCATAACTACAGTGTTGATTTTTGCAACATATCAGGCCATCAATGATTCAGCCATCACCCTCAACATCATGTAGCTAGCTGAATAGCCACCAGCTGTAAGATGAGAATACCACCTCTTAAGAACATTCTCTTCTACCTCAGATAAGAGTTGCTGATTTACTCTTCTATCTTATTGCATAGTTCCATTTCGAAGGCATTTTGTAATAGAAGCTGGATACACTTTGTGCTCCTTTACCGCCTAGTTTATATTTTTGAACTTACCTGCTTGAAATTCCCTGACAGCATTGTCAAGCCTTTTGGAAACCTTTGCCGCTTCTTCACTGTGTTTTTGGACCATCATAAGATATCAAGTATTGTTAAAAGATAATGTGTTTACATTTGTGAATTTTTATACTTAGGCTATATTTATACTTACCCAACCACCTTACTTAGTATAATTCTATAATCAAGAAGAAGTTGCTTAAATACACCTTTAAATTCAGATCTATTATCGCACTGCATTATTTTTAACTTTTCAAAGATTTTAACTCACTGGTAAAAATTCTAGGTTATATCAACTACCTCTTTCTTCTCCAAGGGCCAAAGTATTATAAATTTACTATAATAATCTTTAGCATACATTATCCATTTATACTTTCCATCTGTATAATTTCCCATATCAATTAGATTGACTTGTATATATTCCCAGTTCTGGGAAGGGACTATTAGTTGTAGAGGTTCTCTTGAACAATTAAGAAGTTTCTTTTAGCAGTTCTGATAGTGCTCTAGTAACGCTTTGACGTCATCGTGTGTAATACTCCAGTAGTCATATTTGATTGCTTCCCAAGTTACACTGATACCTAATCAGTTAGTCAATAGAATTAACCTTTATTAAGCCTACTACGTACCTCCACTCCCAACTGATAAATACTGCTTTGTCAACTCATTGTAGACCTTATCTTCAAGTAATACTATTCTACCCTTGGGACGTCGTGGACTTTCAGCCTTCTGATATAGTCTCTCCTCAACAGGGTCCCACCTATAGGAATTGGCTTCGCGAACGCCAGTGCCCGGTCCCCGGACCACCCCAATCTACGAATCGTATACAACATCAGGAATACCCACTAGGTAACTGCATGCTTGGTCATATAAGTGAAATCAGATTGAATGTTTAATCGAGTTGTTAAGACGAACGTTTGTGTTTGGGGCGTACTTCAGTAACGAGGTCGGAAATGGGGGTACGGGAGTAAAATCTCAATTTTTGGGGGTATGCGACCAATTAACCCATGAATATATCAAGATGGAAAGCTCGGGGGAACGCCTCCACAGAATCTGGCATTTCGCAAGTACTGGGCTTGAACTTGAGAGTTCGTGGTAGCGGTCGTTGATACTTGATGGTGGACCCGGTTAGCACGTCGGCTTTCCTCTAGTTAACCGGTCCATCATTCAACCCATGGCCCCTAACCTCACCAAAGCAATCTCAAGCCAATACTGCATGGAAATCCAAGTTTTCGTCAACTCCCACCCCACGGTCGAACCCGTGTAGGCCATTCATAGAGACTCTTCTCTGCGCTCTCATTCGCTCCAGGAGCAGCACATATAAACCTCACGTCTCGTACAGATTCCTCTTTCGTAAGAACAATACCTCATTCGCGCAGCAAGCCTGCTCAGTAGCGATAAACCAACGCGGGGGGCGGCAGCGCCTGCTCAACCTGTAGGTTAGAGCGCCACTCGAAGGGGCTCTGTGCGGGGATATCGTCGATCTAGGTCTGGCAGGCTAAGACGGACGAAGTGCATTGGTGGGACGAGAAGCCTTCCAGTGGAGAAAATTTTGCAGTGCGGCCGGGGTAGAAGGTAGAGGGAGGTGCGCCGCTATTAAGGTTAGGAGTGTCAGACACGTAGGTTATGAGCACTGCAAATGTTCTGTTCGCCATGGTCGGAAATAGGTCGGGGATGGCTATGATGCAAGGAATTCAGCGGAAAGCCTTGGGCCTAGGAGCGCAATGCGGAAATTGTGGGATGACTTGAGTAGACTATTACTACGTGGCCGAAAAAGCAGAAACTAAGACTAACCAGAACGATACAAGGGCAGGTGCGTGCATCCTGTGAGACAAAGAAATTCTTCCAACCAAACTCCAGTAACTAGTACACCCTTTCTAAACCCAGCGGGCTTATCACTCTCGCTTCAATTTCTTCCCACCCATAACTCGTCCCAAATTCCATGTTGTACTTCTCCATTACTGCCTTTAAATCAACACCCTGAGTAAAAGCGGTCCACAGAAACTCAAAATCCAGCTCCGCAATCCCCCTAAACCCTCCGACTGTCAGAGGATCCACCCCGTAGACTTCCCCATATATCGGATCGCATATCTTGCATATCTCTTCCCAGTCAAAGGCCATGTTGTTGACGTAATGGTCAAGATAGATAATGAGATTGAGTTGGACGAGAGCCTTGAACTGTGACACTGTATACCTCCACCCACTACTGCTGTTGAAGGAGGTGGTGAGGCGCGTCCAGTCTATGCGGGCGTTGAATTCGGTGATAAAGAAAGCGAGCTCTTCCTTTGTCAAAGGGTATAGCATTTTCATGTTGTCACTTTGTCTTTGTTGTGGTACTAGTGGATGTCAGTCTGAGGCTCGCAGTTGTGTGTGTGGTAGGGATTCGAGATCAAATGCGTTTCACGTATGGACAGAGGGAACTTAGACGGGGGTGTGCTGATATAGCAAGTTCAAAGAAATGTGATGGGCTTGTTCAGTAATTGAAAGGTCGCGCGTTCTCCTGGCAGACAAAGAAGTAGGACTAAATATTGAATTGAAACCGCGCAAAATTACCGAGGGCAACACATCGAAGGGTTGTTCACCAAAATGTTGCCATTTTTATCCTACTCTAAATTAACTACTCGACATCTTACTACACTTTGTCCACTAAAACACTACAATTTACTTCCACAGCGATAGCCGATCAAGAAGCCTCAAGAAGGCAAAATCCGAACTAAAAATGCCCTAGAGGCTTTCCAGCTAGTTTCCAGATGAAGGAGTCTCATATTGTACAGCTGAACACACAATGCCGACGCGGCTAAGTAGGGTATGGGCCTAAGAATAAATGTTGCTTCAGTATAAGAAATTCGCGAGCCAGCTTAGCTTCTTGCATTGATATACTTGCCCGTGCGTCTAGTTTATGCCTATGCATGTCAACCTAAAAGAGAAAGTCTCCTGGGATTGCGATTGCGCTCTGAGACTTGTGGTGTTCGTTGTCAAATCCTTTCTCGCTTCTTTCAGTCAGTCGAGGCAGCCAAGGCCAGACCTTACCCAATTCGGGGACAATCAGTGCTGGTTCGCAGAGTTGACTTGGAAAGTTAGTTGTACCCAGCCTGTCCGCTCGCAGAGGCTCTCGGGCAAAGAGAGAAGGGGCAGTTGATTGGCATAGCCCCTGCCTTTGCGAGGTTTGCGATCGGGGATAAGAATGGAAGGAAGGCCAATTGGTAGATTTCAAGTATGAGAAAGTAAGGACCTGAAATTATGGTGGCGTCGGCCTCCGTGATAGCCGTAGTATTTCGGTAGGATAAACAAAGTGCGGGGCCATATATCTAGGGTCTCGCTTTTGCGACAGGCAAAAACACTACGGCGACGGCGAAATCACCACCGCGACAGGGTAATTTTCTTTCGCCCTAGAAGGGCATTTTTTTGGTAATTTCTATTTAGGTGTAAAGTAAAGACAAAGCGAAGTAGGTAGATAAAATGAAGCTTATTCGTTTGCTTGCTGCCGACGTTGATTCCGGGTCTGGACACGCCCTGACCCGCCAATATGCTCGAAGGATGAGAGTTGACGGAGGGTGGATGTAGTCTGCCGTGCTCTTGCAGCCCGATTCAACCGGGGGCGATGCTCCTTTCGGGATGCTGCCGGTCTACCTCGTGTTTCTGCAATGGCAGGTTCTAGAACAAGCGGTAGAGCGATTTGTGGTGCTCGAGGTAAAAAGTGCCAATGCGGATGCACATCTCCAATGGTAAGAGAGCGGTTTTCACTTAAGAAAACCTGAATCTCATGTGCACATGGCATACCCATGGAGCTACGAAATGCTCCTGTGCATGATGCTAGCGGTTCTGGGTTGGATAGGCGGTGTCTTTGGTCCCATATCTTTCCTAATGCATAGTGGGAAATCCGTCCAAGAAGCTGAGCATACAAGGCACCTCTTGCTGTATGTGGTGTGCGTGATTTATTCATAGCTACTCCAGCCTCATAAGCCGTGAACTGATTGCTGAGAAGAAGACTAATGCTCTCATAAACCATCTTAAGATTTCTGGTTGAAACTTGTAAATAGGTTTTAACAGCACTGTGTGAGCCCTCCACCCGCGAGGTGACACGGTTACCGAGATGCAACGTCTTGTCTGTATAAGCTTGAATAATGGACCGTTTCCATGGACGTATACAGGTGTTATGGATATACTGAACTAGGCCTGATACAAGCAAATCATACTTTTGTTTTAGAGTGTTCCAGTTATTTTCGTAAGCGTTTTCAGAGGTAGAATGCATAACATCAGTCCACGCCTTCATGAATGCAGTTCGTGGTTTTCCTTCAAAATCCTCCGAAGCATGTGTTAAAACATTCTTTCCAATATGCCAGAGACAAGGAAGTCGTGCTGACGTTGGAAAAACTTGACAGCAGGCGTTTATAACTGCAATCTCTCTATCTGTTAAAATAGCTTGCACCTGGCCATTAAATACCTCCCGCAGTTGCTCTAGTACCTAAACATAATCTCCCTCTTCTTCTCTAACAATCTTCTTCTCTAGCAAGAAAGCAGAAAGCGGTATGAAAGTTCTTATTAAGGCAAGTAGTTCCAACGATATTAAGGAGAGGCATCTTAAACTCATTGGTTCGATAGGTGCAATCAAGTAGGAGAATATCAGGATATTTGTGCAGTAGTTCCATGCTTTTAGGATATGCAAAGAAAAGATAGGTTATATTGCCAATTGCATCTGTGCGGTAGCTGAAACGGTATATTCCACCATTTAGTATTGCAATAAGTGCTTCCATAGGGCTTCAGCCAGCAAGGTTTATCAGGTGTAGCTTGCATCGTGCGTTGTAGATGTCATGCGCAAGTAAGGTATGGTTGGTAGTTTGACGAATTGCTGATAGAATTTCTCGCGGTTTAGAGCCAGAATTAGTGAGTGCTTCAACCTGCATAGCAACTTCGGCAGGCATACGACATTGAATTGGACGGCTATGACTACTGGTGGTTCCTTCATGATTATGCTGTCCATTGCGAATTGTAATAACCCAGAAATCATCTTTGTAGTTGGCCCGAATGGACCATGGACAGTCCAGAAGGCGAGTCCCTGTATCTCTAAGGCGATTTGCATCTGTAAGGCCATTGCGCGCCTTATAAACACCGCCTCTGTCGCATTTGAGGTACATAGCACGGTCTTTGGCGTTGAAGCGTCAGATAGCTACATCATATCCGTTGGACCTTGTGTGGGACTGGAGTCCGTCCAGCAACGCCTGGCGACTGGCATATTGAACATTTTCCGGAGGCGGCAAGAGACTCATTCTTAACTTCGTAGTTGTGTAGAAAGGAAGAAGGGGGCGAAGATCTCGACTGGTAAAGAAAAATTTTTCATTACCCAGGCGCTATGTCACGGGCCTGTCACAATAGCGAGACCCTATATCTATTAGCTAACCCAGGTTAAAAGCCGCTGCAGTAATTCAGTGGATTACCCGGCATCGGACACCACGTTCCGTCTCCCTTATTTACGCCCTTGGGCCTTATTCTGGGTCCACAGGATCAATCACACCGTTTATCCACTCCTCTATCTTCCTGATAGTTTCATCCCTCTGAACTGTCTCAATCCCGCTCTCAAACAAGCTCCCGATGATGCCCATTGCGTCGAGCTTCTCTTGGAACTCTCTCCAAAAGCGGCCAAACTGCCAAAAATATATTTCCTTGAGTACACCACCCATCATTTCCCGGCCTACACACCTAACCATTCCCGGCATGTATTCGCAACCGAAAGCCTCCCAATCGAAGCCGGAGCTGGTGGGATCGTGCGTCTTCAGCAATTTTCTCATTTGCTCTCCAGCATATTCTCTAAAGAATTCCAGGGCATTCTTTCTTGTTTCAGACGAGCCAGACATTGCTGAGGTTGCCCAGTATATACGGGTGCTGGATTATCCGCCCAGACGGTTGCTTAGTTCCAGGAAGATCGAGCGCGGGAGAATTTACCGTCACCTAGGATATTTTAAAATATATATATAGGCTTAACCGAAGGGCTGGTTAGTAGGTGTATCGGCGCAGGGTATAGATAGGTAGTATGGATGTTGGAGTGGGGGCATTAAAGATGCAGTTACAATGTATGTGGCAGCTAGTCAGTAGAGGTTCAGATATTGTGCTAACATGGAAGGGCACTAGCCAAACGAGCTCATATTCAGTTACGAAGGACAATAGCATGACACCGGATGCCGTCTGATTGAGGCAGAAATAGAATACTCTGAGCCTACGGCCGCCCCATAGGTTCTGCGGCTTCCACAGCAGAACCACGCCAGAAATCTGCCCGTGAGTCTTAAACAAAGCTCGCCGACATCTAATCCCCTAATGCAACCACGATTTGCTTGCAGTAAAGAAGACTGATATTGGCAGTTGGACCATCGCTTTGCTACTCACCGTGCAGGGAACCAACAGCCTAAGGCTCAGGCGGTGGAGGCCCTCAAATCTAGCAACACAGATACTCAGGTGACTGGACACATTTTTTCAAGACTTGTGGACAGTCGTTTTCGACGCTTAAAACCAACGCTCGTTTTCGACTGTCCGGAAGCAAGCCTTCACTCCATACGCTCTCCCAAATATTACGATACGTTCGCTCTTAGCTCTCCAAAAGTATGGTGAGTCTACCTTCACCGCCTCGATATTTCAACATGGTCCGAAAAGCTCTCCAAAAAAGCAAGGGATGCAGAAGAAAGGCTTATGCAGGCGATAGTGGCAGTGAAAACCGGAGCTGTCAAAAATCCTAATCAGGCAGCGAAGCTGTACAATGTCTATCCAACTACCTTAAAACAATGTCTGGAAGGTGGTTTTACTTTCGAAACTGCCTGAGGAAGGCAGCAAATTTTATCAGACACAAAAGAATCTGTTTTAAAGCAATGATATACTCATCTTACAGCCGGAGGATATTCCTGTCCAAGAACTGTATTGACAGAGATGGCTGAAGTTATTATACAAAAATGCGTTATGAAAATTAACAATTCCACCATGTCTCTTATTTGTTATCCACTGATTAGACAACAGTGAGCTAAGCGCTTTCAAATATGCTATCTAATACTTAAAAATGTCAGAAGTATTCAGATAGATCTTAGTTGCTAGAGTGATCTAACTGTAGAGATTGTAGCACATTGGTTTGATATATTCAAAAATGCATTACTTTTGGGAAAAGTGCATATGAAGAATATTTATAATATGGATGAAATGGGCTTTAGTATGGGTATTGAGAAAAGTTTAAGAGTTATTGTAAATACTGAGTTCAGAATACATTATAAGTTGCAACCTGGCCAACAAAAATAGGTTTCAGTTATCAAGAGTATTTGTGCTGATGAATTAGTTTTGTTACCATTCATTATCTTCAAGGCTGAAGGTGTCAATTCTCAATGAATTTTAAAAGATATGCTTTATAACTGGTACTTCAGTACTAGTAGTAAAGGTTAAACAAGTAATATTTATGGTTTAGAATGGTTACATTGTATTTTTGAGCCTTTAACTTAGGAGAAAGCCAATGGAAAGTCTCGAATTCTAGTATGCAATGGCCATAATAGTCATATATCTGGCAACTTTATTAGACACTACATAGCAAACAATATTATTCTCCTAGTACTGCCTCCTCATTTCTCTCATTTAACTCAGCCATTAAATATTAGAGTTTTTGATCTACTAAAGTGAGCATTTACAACTGAGCCTGATAAACTTACTTGAACTAGAATCCAGTGCATTCAGAAGACTGAATGGGTTGAGCTCTATGGAATTGCATAAACTAAAGCTATGCGACATTTAAATATTATATCTGCCTAGCTTGGAGTAGGCCTCTATAATCTGTAAAAAGCTCTTGACTAAATTCTAACTCCTGCTGTACTATTTACACCTATATTATAAGCTACAACAATAAATAAATTTATAAATATTTCGCTATTAAACAGTTTACCTTCAGACGGAACTATCTTATAAGCATTCAATGCAATCATTCTTATTATAATTAATAGTATACAAGTGTTGGGCGAGCCTGCAAGATAATATATATCATGTCTTACTAATACCTCTAAATACCTTGAAGCTAAGATTACTATTCTACAGAAAGAAAAAGATAATGAGGAAAAGGTTATGAAGAAGTGAAAAGCCATGCAGAAAGAAAAGAGAGTTATTCTTAAAAGTATCGTGCCTGTAAGCATCACTGATATTTGAGATAAGATTATAGCAGTAGAGGCAAAAACTTTAGCAAAAGCAGCAAGCAAAGGCATTAAAAAGTAAATATCTATTTTAATTAAGTCTAATGATAGAGAATCTGAAGTTTTGAATGAAGAGGATGAAGAGAACGAAAAGAACAATATAGAGAATTAAATTATACTCAAATCTTTGTAGTTTAGAAAAAATTTATTATTACATCACTTTTATCATGACACTACTACCTAACTTAGTTTCTTTAAGAAATTTTTTTAGCTTTTTGATAAAATATAAACTATTTAATCTTTGTATTCAATATTAATAAAGTATTTATTTAGTTACTAGCCTTTTTTGAGCAGTTACCACTTTTGAGTAGCCATTATTCCCAAAAACTCTAACAAAAACCAAAATCAATTATAGTACTTTATAATAATATTTTAAAGTATAGAAAAGAGTTATTTTTGTAATTTAACTTAAAAGTGAAGATCTTATAAACTATGTTATATTTTATTACAATGCAAGCTATATATATATAATGGTATTATATTATTGCAGCTATATTATAATTCTCTCATAAGCTACAATAGAAGCTTAAACATATAACTTAATACTGAATACAGAATATATTAGTGAAATTACTGTAAAGTATATTTAAATAGCTTTAAATATATTTTAAAAATATAAATAAAAGTTTTAGGAGATCTTGTATACTTTAGACAGTAAGTTATAGAGAGCAAATTTACTGCAATAATAAGTTTCTCTATTACTTAGACTTAATTAAATTATAACTAGAATTAAGTAAGTATTAAGGCTAACCTTAAACCCTAACTCTCTAGATTGTTAAAATAGTATAAATAATGTTAAATCAAATGCTGAGTACAGTTGCAATGACATTACAAAACTTTTAGGGTTAAGGTAATAAAGATATAAGATTTCACATTACTTTGCATAATGAAATTAATTTTTAAATAATAAAACTAATAGTGAAATTAATCATTGCTCTTTCCTAAAACAATCTTCTATATATACATAATAAAAAGAAGATTTTATGTTCCTTAGTATGCTAACTATATATAGTACAATAATATATAACTGTTAAGCAATAACTACAGTTTTTGCCTCTTAAGGCTTTATATTACAATAAGTCATTTTTATAAAGTAGATAGTAGTTGCCCAGAAAAGGCTAATAGCTAAATAAAAACCTTATTTATAATATGTGCTAGTGGATTAAAGTAAAAAATCTTGCTAGTAAAATATTTACAGAAGCTCTTATTAATCAACTTATAATAAGGAATTTTATTTTAGATTAAAAGACAAATAGTACTGAATAGATAACTTATCTTTTTTTTATATGCCTATATAGTATTTAACTTTTTAAGTAGTATCCAAAATTTTACTTAATTATATATATGAAACTAATTTTTTTAAGTTGCTTTTACTTTTAATAATTAAATGCTACAAATATCTTGAGCCTTACCAGGAACATTATAGATATGGAAGAAGAACTACTATTATTAAACAGATTACAGTTCTATAGGGCTAAGAGTAACACATATAGCTCAGCAAGGATAAACTGAATATGAGAATAGATAGTACTTACTAAGAGTAAGTAGAAACTAAAGTAGAGTTTGTACAATCAGTGCTTTTAGTGCTAAGAGTATAACCTGTAGCAAACTTAATAAATCACCTATACTTCGGTCAAGACAATAATCTCAGTCAGCTACATAACTGCCAATTAGCTTAGCTGGGAAGTGATAGATCAACAGGAACTTCCATGACTTATAAACCTAGAACTATTTATTATGGAGATAGAATCAAGAGAACTAAGAAATACTTAACAGCTAAAAAACACATTAGCTAGGTATAGTAAGCAGCTTAGGTACAGTCAGAGAGTTATAAGTTATAGTAACTTAGTTTTCATTATTGGACTTGGCATGAGTCATATTATAAGTCATACCAAGAAGAGTATATACCAAATAGTATGAGTCATCTATTAGCAGATAGCCAAGAGATCAATGAAGAGATAGCTATAAATACTATATTAGAATCTTAAGGAAAGTGTCTTTTCTTCTCTCTTCACTGAATATCTTATTAGTTTAACAATAAAGCTTCATATCAAGAATCTTCATTTAAAGATATCTTTGATATAGTTGCAGTAAGACCGTTTCACTATCTTAGTATACAAAACTAATATAACTATTTCACGGTCACTTCAAAAATACCTTGTCATGTACTTGAATATCAAAACAAACTAGAAGACAAGAACTCATCAGAGTTAGATCATTATATTAAAATAACTTATTTCAACTTATCTTACTATATTATATTTAGTTTTCTTTTTAAAAAATAAAAAAACTATATTTAAGTATTAAAGTGCTTGAAAGGTCTTTATTTACTAAATGTGAAAATTAATACATTTATAATAGATTGAGAATTAATAT
The DNA here is from genome assembly GCA_022345685.2 of Nothomitra cinnamomea. NCBI lineage: Eukaryota > Fungi > Ascomycota > Geoglossomycetes > Nothomitra > Nothomitra cinnamomea. Next base: position 45,737 of record JAJDMX020000072.1, on the reverse strand, counting down.
TAATGAAGATAATACAGATTATATTTTCAAGTACTATTCATTTACTATATATTTGACCTATTGAGAAGAATGTGAAGAAAAAGACAGTTAAGACTTTTAAAAAAATTATAAACCAAACTACTTTTCTTTAAGTTTGGGCAGTACTTATTAATAGTTTTATATTAGTATTATATTAAAATTAATAGATATCTTCTTAGGATACTTATGATTAAAGTATTTCTGAACTTATTTAATATGTTAAAAAAATGTAGTTAGATAATTATAAACTATTATTAGTTAAAATGTTTGTAGATCTGCATTTAAATTTTAGAAATCAAATTATTTCCTGAGTTAAAAATATATATAGTATTTTCAAGAAATATTTACAAATTTTAATAAGCAATCTACAGATAATTTTTGATAAAATATTTATCTTACTTACTAATTAGGATACTTGATATAATAAAAACTTTGTAAAAGACTAAATTACTACTTCTTACTATATATAGCATATGTTTTATCCTTAATTACTTAATTAAGTATTAAAGTATAATTTAGAACAAATTTATAATTAATAATATTAACTTATAAGACTAGAATCTTTACTTCTTTATATCTTGAAATTTATTATATTTATGAGATTACTATATATATATTGTATTTAAGAATTACTAAAAGAAAATAATGTACTTATTTTAAATTATATATATATATAGTAAATTCTAATATGTAATAGAACATATTAGGAAATCAATAAATGCCATATAAATACAGCAAAATATTGCTAATATATTCACAAATAAGTTACTGTATAATTCAAAATTTAATCTAAAAATTTTTCAATATGAAAATAGATTTAAATAGAGATAAAAAAAATTTTAAAAGAAAAAAGTATAGGCATTTAAAAACAGTATTCCTTAGCAAAACAGATTGTAGTTCTTACTTTTTATCATGAAAACTATAGGTATAAAGTTATTTTCTCTCAAACAAAAATTCTTAAGACTACAGTTTATAGAATTTGTCAAAAAAGCTTTACTTTTAATAGTTTTACCACTTCTCTTCTAAATAAAAAGTACTTAAAACATTTTCCAAAACTTAAAAAATGCATACAATATCACCTTATTTATTTTTGCCTTACAAACTGAAAGGTAATTATTTAAGAAATTCATTTAAACATTCTACATATAGAGGTTTTTAAAAATACTATTAAAAAATATATAGCTTTATCTAATTATCATAAATAATATACTTGTAAAAATCTATTTTTAAATGCTAAGTATCGACAAGCCTATCTTGTTTGGGTATATGAATATCAGCACTAAATTATTAATCAATAGAAATAGGTAATCTGGACAGTTAAGTATTTCTTTGAAGCGAGTTATAATGGAAGAAAAACTTATATATAGTGTAAAAAAGAAGTTTTAAATACTTATTTATAATTAACATTTAAAAGTAGATATACATTAGTAATAATCTGAAATACTATCGATTATAATATGCAAGAACCATATATGATTTTAAACAATGGTCGAATAACTGGAATTAAATATTGAGATAAGGTTGTAATTAAGTATTTATAGTTATTCTAGAATCTGTTTTCCTATGTCAGTGTGATGGTTTAGAGATGTAAATTGTAGAAGATAATGTATCATATTATAAGGCAAAAGTTGCTTATACTTATTTGAACACAAATAAAATTCAATGTATATAGTAATTTACTAATAATTCTGATCTCAATTATATTAAGAACTTATGGCCAAAAATGAAGCATTGTATTGCTTCAAAAGAAGTCAAAAGTTAAGAGGATATACTTCAGTTTTTGTCATCATTATAAGGAGAGACAGTATTAGAAGATTTTAATAAATTTACTGAAAACATGATTAAGTATTATACAGTAGTTATTGCTATGAAAGGCAATTATATTTGTTAGTAAATTAATTATTATATATAGGTTTTATAATACCTAATCACTTTTCATAAGTTTCGCTTCATAGTTTATTTAATTAGATATTGAAACTTGCTGTATATTAATATTATAATTTAGTACTTTGTCTCGAAATTTTACTTCTTATCTTAGAGCTAGCTTTTACTTAAATTTAAAACTAGTTTAGTACTTGTGAAAAATTAGATTCAAGTATATAATCTTAATTATATTATATAAAACTGCCTAATAGTATTTTTATATAGTTTTTATTCTTAACTTAAAAAAATACACTTGAAACTTATAATATAAATTTATAGGTACCTTTTGAGGATAGTATTAGAACAACTAATTTATGTAAATAAATTAACTATAGCAAAGTGTTTCTAATAAGGTAGTTTAAATATAAAAGTTCATATAGTATTTTACTTTGCTACATATAAAATTTTGAAGCTATTAGCTTTAAACTTGCAGATTAGATTTAAAATATGCCTTTTATATGATATATTAATTTTCAGAAGTGTAAGATATTAGGAGGACATACTTCACTTAGCTTAAAATATTAGTATAAGTATTTTTACCTGTTGCACAACTTCTGTATATTGTGAGTTATTAAATTTTTAACCACTATAAGGTTTTTAGTTAGAATTCTAATTACATTACTCTTAGCCTAGCAAAAGCTTAAAACTTTTAGTATATTAGACTTATTTCTAGATTAAATTTGATTATCTTAAACCTGTATTTCATAGTTTGTACTATTTTACTTGTAATGATCTTACATAATAAGTCTTTATATACTAATTGAGCTTTATAAGCATTCTGTACTACCGGCCTTCAAATTGTTGAAGTAACTGCTTCAGACTAACTTTTTGGCTTAGTAAAATACTGCTGATATATAATTGAAGTATGTTTCTTTAGTAAATAAGTTCATATGAGCTTAGTACTTGAGATTGCTCTTTACTGTTAAAATTTAAACTTCTTACACATGTTTTGTAAGCTCTTACTAGCTTTTTGTAGGTGTATATATAATAAAGATGCTAGATAATTATAATTAGAAGTATTGAAAGGTTGTTTTGAGACATTACTACAATACTTGAGTTTAGGAGATCTTGGCTATTAACTACATAATAATGTCTATATGCCAGTCCTTTAGGAGATCGGTATTCTCATTTAGTAGTTTCAAGATCATCTAGAGAGGCCTTGAGCTACTGAGAAATTCTGCCGGCTGTAAAATCACTTGTTTGGTGTGGTTGCAAGAAAAATGGCCAAGGACCCCGTAGTGGCCAAGAACCTAGTGACACACGGTAGTGCGCAACTTCATGATCAGATGCATTAGTTCGTCGCTGAGGCCCTCAACGCGAGCTCCTCATTTTTCGTTTTGTAGCTAGATAGAACATCAATCGAGACTGTCGTCTCCAACAATTTAGATTGGCCAAGCGTCTGATTGTCACGCTCAACAGACAAATCACGCCCGCGTACTTGCAAACAGACGCAGCTAACTCCACATTCCGCTCAAGCATACGTATCCCAAATCCTTGCTTCTATACCCTGTTCTATAAGGCCGGGGCAACCTAACGTATCTAATTACAATATCCTCCTGGTTCCCTACCATGGCCATAAAAGAGCGTGGAGTGTAAGTATTTATCAGAAAGAGACGTAAAGCATCAAGAGACATAACGGATATAGAAACTATGCTTTGAAAAGCGAGGAGCGTAACTAATTACAAACAACAAAGAGGGATATCCCAAAAACGCGAAACCCCAATCACCAAACCCCAACCACGCCCCTAAGCAAAGAAAGACCAAAAAACAAACCCCAACCTCCCGTCCCCAACCAACACTCGTCAGGCATAACACTTACTACTCAAAAACATAACCCCCGGTGGACTCATCACTCCCCTCGCCACACCATCAAACGCCCCCTCCTCCCTCAGCCTCCTCTCACTCCCCTTGTCACTTCCCGCATAAACCTTAACCTCTACCTCCCTCGCGACCTCGATGTCCTCCCTGCTATCCAACCTCTCCAGCAGCTCAGTCGCCCTACTCCTGACTCCCCCCTTACAGCGTGTAAATCGATCGCCCGAGGATGAGAAGTAGCCCGTAGACGAGGGTTGCGCATGAGAAGTAGAGTGTGGGAGGAATTTTTTGAAGAAGGGTTTTAAGGACGGTGCACTGGCGCAGATGATAGCGAGGTTGTGTTCGACGATTGTGACGTTCCAGAGAGAGTAGCCGTGCCAGGTTACGTCGTAGGTGTCGTAGAGGACGCGGTGGATGTAGACTGTACGAATTATGCCGCAGATGCAGACACTATACTCCAAGTCGCGTTAGCACACTTTCAACCACCGGCACCACTACCGGCAACCCCGTGGAGGAGGGAGAAGGGCAAGGAAGGTGTATACGCACATCAACCCCAACCCAAAAAGCACCCACAGCCCGACCCTCTGCCTCCTGGGCATCCTAACCCCCCACACCCACCACCCAGGCAGCACAACAACAATAACATCCGTAAACACACTAATAACCCCACACAGTAAAAGTGGGGGTCCCTCATCCACACAGTGAAACTTTCGTCCATGCCACCAACTCGCATACTGCCCCCAATACGCATATAACGGGCGACACCCTAGCAAGAGGTATAAAATGTAGCCAAACATGTAGATTGTTATCAAGACGATGGAGAGCCAGACTAGCCGGATGAAAAATGGGTTTATTGTCCCTTGCACGAGGCGCCGGTAGAAGAGGAGGATAGAGATTTTGGTGCAGGAGGAGCCGATCACGAAGAGGCCTTGACCGGTCCAGGAGACCTAAGGAAGAGGGGTGTTAGCTTGTTCCATTCTGCCTCTAAGTGGGTAGGGTAGATGAGGTGGTTTACCAGTCGACCAGGCGCTAATGCTGGGAAGGGGACGTCCCATATATGTCTATCCCAGTCGTAGCTATACACCGCTACCACAATATTCCTATCAGCATCTGCCTACATAACCCATATCATAGGTGCCACATACTCAAGATAACCGTCCCCGTCAACCCACACCCAAAACACAACGCGATCGCAATGAGAATATCGTCTGCTCCAGGCATCTTGACGATCAAGAAGCGCGCCCACAGCCGCATGCCGACCACGATCATGGTTATAACAAGGAGGAGTACGTTGATTACTAGGACTGCCTTGCCGCGCGTCTCGGGGTGGACATAGTTTGGGCGCGGCCATGTGAGGATTACGCTGAGAGGAGGGTTCCGCATTGTGGAGGCAGTAGTGGTGAAAGGGAGGCTGTGTGAGCCGGATTGTGGCGGGATGGAGTGCCTCAGTAGACGAGACGGCGTCGGAGATCCGGCTGAGGAAGAAAGAGGAGAGAAAGGCTTGTCAGAGCCGATCTTTTCTCGCGTTGAGACCGTCAGACCAGGTGAGAGTTCGAACGAACGTGCTGGGTGACTTTGATACGATAAAAGAACTTCCGTTCCTTTCGCTTCTTCTCGTCAATGCAAGGCAAAAACCGGGTCAAGGAAAGGAGATTCGCAAACTAGCTTCCAACCCTAGGGCCCCATCCCCCCATATATCACATCACGTCAGCTCCCCAATCGCTATCTCCTAGTTTGCCTCACACTCTCCTAGCGCACAGTCCTACTGTTCCAAGTCCGCGCATACCCATCACACCTTGCGCAGGTTCGTGGATATGTGCACACGCACGGGGCCTAAACCCCCGAAATCCGACTTCTGGAAACTGGTCGTTGGACGGGTTCAGTGGGTTAGTGAGTCTGGGCTGGTGCGGGACATGTCCTAATTCGATCCTCGCTTCGGCAGAACTGCCGAATTGGGCTTTCCGGCGCCATATGGCGGTCCCAGCCCCAGCCCTAATTGCAATCGCGCGTTCGTTCGGTAGTGCCACGCTTGGGAGAATGGCGAGACTGCAGTGTAGGAGATCGGTCGCACCGCCCGAGTGAGACCCTGGAGGATGGAATCCCCTATGACTCGGATTTCCATGCCAAGTGAGTCGGTTTTTGTTCCGTGAGGCTACATATCTCAGGCTTCGCAGCAGTTTCGAGTCAAATGGGGTGGAGTAACTCGCACTGCTTCAGCTTAACTCCGCCTGGTGGACCCTTACGTAGTAACTAGTGAGTGTGCACGCCATCGCATGAACATACGCCTGCATAGCCAGCCTTGCCTAAAAATGTACTCCGTACCCTAATGTGTCGATTAGATTAACTGATGCCCTCATGCGTCAGGGCCACAACGTGGTTTGCATCCAGATTAATATTCTGCGCCTTTTCGCGTACTTTGGCGGGTGATTAAGTTTCCTTGGCGCTCCCCGATCGCGCATTTTTGCCATCAGCCCACGGGTAAATCGGAAGGCGGAGATTCGAGGATTTCCGCACCTCCCTGGCTCTTCCACCGGATTTCCAAGCCCTTCGCATAAAGATTTTGCCATCAAAAAGGAAAAAAGCACTTTGAAGAGGCGAATTTTTTACGGCGTAATCCCACATTTCTCTCGCACACTCCGTTCCAATGCATGCACGCCCGGAGATATGAGAACGAGGAGATCGCCGGTCCCTAGCCTTCACGGAAAAGCACGACAAAAGGAGACGAACCCCCATTGCCCATAGATAGGTGGGTCAATATCCTGGAGCCGACCCATCCGTTTCCACCCGCACGCAAAGCGACGAGCGCACAGATCCCCTTCTCCCCCACAAATTCGCACTCCTTCTATCTGGGTTGTTACGCCCTCCCGGCGGAAGTGCCAAATGCGGCCACCCACCCACCCCGCTCATAGTGCTTTCCCATGCTTTCGTCGTTCGCGCGGTGAAACATTCTTTTTATGCAGGCGCCACAGGAACTTTGCAGGCAATTGCTAACTTAGAAGGCGAGAACGCCCACAGGTCAGTTTCACCCACCCACACAAGATTTGGTTTTCTTCCGATTGTGGCAACTTCCTACGGGAGAAACCTACACCCACCTACCCGAATTACGCACATGCGCCGACCTCGTGCGCGGGCGTACGTACACCTCCGAAAATCCATTTCAGGGGGAGAAAAAGTTCGGACTGTGTGGCGCGCCCTCCTGGAAACTTTTAGAGAGGATCCACCTTCTCCCAACCTTACCTACGCGACAGAGGAAATTAAGGTCGGACCGTGTTTCGGTCATGGTTGTGAGTACGAATCAGAAAATTGCGGTGTGACGAGAGTCCTCGCGATTACATGATTTGCAGCAGTATACCTCCTCCTGCCTAAGGAAGCTAGCTACTCCCCGTCTCTACTTGCCAGAGGTGGGGAAGCTACGAAACAGACGAGCGCGTTCTCTTATTTAGTGGGGTTGGTATTTCGTGCGAGGAAAGCAATTACATATGCGGAAGCAACTGTTAGGGCATCTCTGGGTGAAACTCGCCGCAAGTCTAGAATCTGCTTGTGCTGTCACGCAAATGTGGGGAAGCCCCCACTAGTTATTTTCTTGTCACTCTTCTCTCCCAGATGACACACTTGAGCGCTTCAAATATCTTGCGCGTGGTGGCACAACCAATTAATCACATTTCGAATCTGCGCAGGGTTTCTTAATGAATCTACACTATCCAGGCAGCAGTCATAACTCTCCGCTCTCCTGAACCCGCTCCCGCCCCGAATATGCTTCGGTATGCCTTTTCGCTTACAAACCTTTATGACAACAGCCTTTCCGCACCAACCCAAAATGATTTTCTTTTACTCATCTTTTCCCGCTACGGAGAAAGAACCATCATGTGAACTTTGCGCGAAACGCAGAGGGGAAATTCAGGAAGTGAAATAACCTGACAGCGTCCTTCGTTCGAGCACATTTCCACACCCGGCCATTTAAATTCCTACTCCCTCCCACCTTCCCCGAAGGAGAACATCGACTGCCGCGAGGTCCCCGCACCGACCAAGAAACCTAGCTAGCGCGCTGTACCTGCATTCGGTATCTCAGCTATCGTTATGTAATCCTGGCGTGCGGCTTAAGCTTAGGTCTCTTGACGGTCTGAACGCCAATACCCTATACTAATCAATATCCCAGGGCCTCGGAAGGATGGCCGCTGGATAATTGCTCCGCCTATACGGTGTAGTTCCTGAGCCCTAGCCAGGCGATGCGACCGTTCTAACCTTACAACCGAGGAGTGGAAGCGAGGTAAAAACGGACAGGGGATAGATGGGAAAGACCCGTTGATTACGTGTTTGTCCTGGATCGCGATATATACTCTAGAGTACATCACCAGGCTTTCGACAGCACCCGGGCTTTCGACACTTCGCGAAAATCGACAACACAAACACAACGTAGGTAGCAAAAGAATTTTAACGATTACTAGGGAGTTCTGCTGAGCTAGTGGAACGACTTCATACCCAAAAAATGGCTGGGATGTATCTGCATGAATAGGCAGGTAGGCAGGTAGTCCTCCCCCTAAACCCCCGCAAATGGTGTTCATACCAACCATAACACAGTACACCCTTACCTTGCACTGGAGATTGTTTCTTTAGTCCCCTATTACATCCTAGGCTAATGGATTCCTTCATTTCCAGCTAGTTGGCGGAGATAGATTTTTGATGTATAGTTTATAATAGTCGAACTTTACCTACCCACTTACAGTAAGCAAGAATAAAGGCAATCCTGCTCATAAAGTGAAGGGATGTCTTAACTAGAGCTAGTAGAGCCATTAGATGTCATATTGAGTGGTAAGGTTGGTGAGCGTAGGTCTCAAAGTGCTTTAGGCGCTTTAGAGAGAGGGACTACCCGCCTGCCTACTAGTCTATACAACTGAACAGTGGCTTCCTTTACAGCGTAGAGGCACTCTATTTGCTTGATACAACTCATCAAAACCCACTGAAACCGCTTTATAGTCTATATCGCGCTAGTATGGTTGATTTTCGCAAAGTGTCAAAGCCCGGGTGCTGTCGAAAGCCCGGTGATGTGCTCTAGTGCATTTTGTCTTGGCTTCACTTGATAACGCTAGTGGCCTAGATATCCTGTATCTCGTACCTTAGTGCATCACACCGCCTCCTTATCAAGGATCGATCAGATTGATACCCGAGCTCCTCGACAACCCAGGTATCGCGACAACGCTAAAACCGATTCAGATCTCGGCTACAGACGAGGCAAACTGCGAGACCAGAACCCTTGCCCAGATCATACACTTCAAAAATGTAATATCATTGTAATGAACAACAAATCCCTCCCCCATCCATGCCCAGCCCGTCTTCAGGGTCGGGCTTAGCACCCCACACCTCCGTCAGTACGTCCAGCAACACCTTCCCATCCCTGATCCTTCTCTCCAAGACATTCGCCTCTTCCGAGTCTATCCTCCTCGCTACCTTGAGCTTTTTCATACCTTTCCGGAGGACTTCAGCCAGCCTTTCCACCCTCGCCACATCCTCATCCTCCATACCCGCATCCCCAGAACCTATCTCACAATCAGCCCTTCCCCTATCACCCAGAGCCCACTTAGAAGCAAAAGGGATAGTATCCAAACCGCTCATCTCCCACCTCTCACCAATCCAAAACACCATATTTGCGCAATGCGTCTGCGCCTCCCTCAAACAAAGCTCCATGCATTCCAGACAATGCGTTTCTTCGACGATGTACCAGATGCATGATGGGAACGGTAGGAGGGAGATGATGGTATCGCTACTGCACCAGCTGCAGGGAGGTGACTTTGGGATGCCGAGAGTGTAGGTTTGTTCGGCTAGGCTGTGGTATGGGAAGGGAGAGGGGGTGTAGGATGTGGGGAGAGGACGACGCGACGGCGAGGATGGTAAAGGGGGACGGGAGTTTGGGTGGAGTTGGCACATCGTGAGTATAATACACTAACGAGTACTTTATACAGGCGTCGTTGCTCGAGCAGTGGGATGAGATGAGATGAAGCCTGTTGGGTCGTGACGGTGGTGAGGGGCAGGAAGGTTTAAATGGGATAAGGTTTTTGTTCGGGATAGAGTTCGGGCTAGCCAGAGAGTCACTGTTCTGATGCTGTTCCTAAGGTCTTTTACGAAGGACGTTCTGGGGGAGGAAAGAATTCACTTTTCTGTGCGGGTTGGGGTGTTATTTACCGACTAGTAGCCCGGGGTCACTGACCTCACATCCCCCCTAGGCTCCCACCACAAACCTAAATCGTCCGTTTAGTTAGACATCCTCGACACAAAACAGAAATCGGGAGTTGACGGCTTCGTCCAATCCAGCTAAACCTGCTCAGGAGGCTCGAGGCTGGCAAAATATTCGTCTTCTCGCTCAATATACCGACACATAAGCAACCGGTACCGGCCAAACTGTATCCTGAACTCAGCACTGCTTTCCCTCCAACGCTGGCGCCTCAATCTCGTAATGGCGCCTGCGAGGAGAGCTCCCCGATCTAAACCCTTCCAATCACCATCCTCCCACCAAGATGTCTTAGTCTCATCCCAAAGCTGATTTGTAAGTCTCACCTCCTTGTACTAGTTGCCTATGAAAGGATCGTGACTGTTCAGCGCCTCCGTTAAGCTTTGTTAGGAACTAGGAGTCACCGAAGAGGGGTTAATATAGGGCATACCGAGAACCAAAGACTCGCCGATCTAATACGTTGAGTTAGCACAATATTTGTTCAGTCCGGAAGGAATAACAGCAGAGTGTGGGAAGGGGGGTAATTCCAGGAGAAGAGGAGAAAGGGGCATGGCTCCTTCGTGGCATGAAGCCGAAAGCGCGGAGGAAGAGGTGTTAAAGAGGGCGCTGTTTGCTGACGTAGAGCGGATGTGGGACAGATCGAAGGCCGTGCAGTCGTATAGGAGAACGTGTAGGGATGCCAGGCGATCAGCTGGCTTTTGTGAATATTGGGGTTTATGATCGTGGACTTCCGACGCAGCTTGCGTGCACTGATGGCAAGTTGACTGTATGTACTGAGATCCTGAGAGACAGAAGGCGCAGGTGTTCCTGTGTTTGTAAGACGTGTTCTAGTGGCATTAACAACGAAATGTTAGACAAGTAACTAATAGTAACTAATAAGTGAAAGGAATCATGGACCTAAAAGAGGAAAAAGCAAATACGTTCCGCCGCCATAATGCACCCGGCCATGTGCATATTTAACACCGACTTGATCGTAACCTAACGCCAGGTCATTCCAAAACAAAAAGCTTACCAAACACTAAAGATTCATAATACCCAACAAGCGAAATGCCGTTCCGCTTCCATTACCCCCGAGACTGGAACGCTAGGGGCCCCTTCCCGCCACCGTTTCCACGCTGTCGCCCAATGGATTGGGGGAAATGGCGTCAGGGCAGAGACCCCGTGCGATTGGTGCTCAGAACCTACTATCCTTGAATTAAGAATTGTTATAATGTATTTTAATAGCCTTATAGAAATTTTAGTAACCTTATAGATTAATAGAATTACTTAAAAATCTATTAATATTGTTATAGAGTGATTCAGTAGCTCTATAGAGTATATTTTAGTAAATCTGTAGAGTCTAATTAAATTATACAGAAAGATGTAGAAAGTTTATTTACCTTTTTATATTAGTTTACCCTTGACTTTACTTAACTAAAAGTCATTAAACAAATTAATCTAATGTTTTAACAATATACTATATTATGAAAATACTAAAACTTAAATAACAGAATATTATAAATATACTAATAAAGTAATATTATACTATTACTAAAATTTTCTATACTGTTTTGATATTAATTTTGAAGCTTTAAAATTAGAAGTAATGAGTTTTTATCATTATTTGAAATTTGTAAATATTAAAGTTAGAAAGGTTTAAAGAATATTCTTTACGATTATATGAAAGTTAATTACTATACAATTATAATATAATAGTATAATAAAAAAGACCAGTTAATTTATTATTAGTATAATTATGAAAGTAAGTATTATGTATAAAATAGTTAAAACAATATAAATAGATTTTATAATACTAGAAGTAAGTAAATTAAGTATTCTTTTCTAGTAAAATTTAATCCAAAAGATAAAATATAAACTATTAAAGCACAAAATACTAATTATAATCATAAAGTTATATTTATTACTTTAGCTTATTCAATTTGATATAAAGTACTTTTTAAAATCATTAAACAAATTATATAATTTACAATATTGGAATTAATATTAAGAGGAATTGCTTTAACTATTTTTATATTAATTAATTATTTCATTCTTGTATTTGATGTCTATAATATGTGGAAAACTAATAAAGTGAAGAATTTTAGTAGTTTGACTAGTTAAGTGAAGCTTATACCTAGTTAAAGCTAGTATTAAGTAAGAGTTAAGTAATTATACTATCAAATTAAGTATCTTATTAAATTTATTTTATTAAAACTCTTTTATATATTATTTAATGTCTATTCTTAAAGCTCTATATCTATTGCACTTAGAATTATAATATAATATTTTATCTACTTGTTTATTCTTATTGATGGTTGAGTAAAGGAGATATGTTGCTAAAATCAAAGTATATATTACTAATTCTAAGCTTTGCACTACCTAGCTAAAATATTTCTTTATTGATTTTTTACTTAGATTCATTGATTTGAAGTTATAGTAGCAGCTATGATAGAAAATAATTAATAGTATATTTACTTTTTACTTGAACAGAACAGCTTTATTGATGTATTAATTCTATCATTTTTATTAGCCTTCTAATAATATTTAAATAATAAGTATTATATGAATTACTTGCAAGTTTGGAATTAGCTTAATAAGTAATTACTTAACTGAGACTTTGTCAAAATAGTATTTTGTTTTATTATAATAGTAATGACTGACTTTGATAGATAAATTACTTAGTAACAATTATACCTTTGACTATAAAACTGATAATATTAAATATATAACTTATCTTTACTTTACTTATCTATAAAGTATATAGTTAATGTAGGGTATTAGTAAGACTATTAGTATTTTTGATATAGTTATTATTTATACAATTACTATCTACTTTACTAATTATAAAGTTATCTTACCATTGCTATACAATGTATATATATATGTATAAAGCTTCTATTTTAGAAGCTTTATACTAGTTATATTAACTTTCTATTAATATAAAACATTTTATCTATATATTGAGTTGTATAGTCAAAATTTAATGAAATTTAGTACTAATATATAATATAAAGTAAGTCTTTACTAGTTTATCATATCTACAAACTATATCTAGCCAGTGTAGAAGATTTTCTCTACTTACAAAACTTTATTAATGTATCTATATAGTTATATTAAAAAGTATAATTATATTATTGTAACTAAAAAAGAAAATTAATATAGTAATACTATGTTTTAGTATACTGACACCCTGGAATTTTATAGGCTGATACTTTTATTCCAATTTAATTAAGTTATTAAAAGTAAAATAGAGTTATAATACTAAGGTGATAATAATATAATTATTATTTCTTTTATAGTATGATAGGTTCTTAAACTAAAGATATACTATATAGGGGTACAAATATTTTGATAGATCGATCCCCTAGTTTGACAGGATAAAATCACTAGATTAATAAGGAATTTTTATTTACCTTACATAGACTTTTTTTAAGTATTAGTATAATGACACTTTATTTCAATATAGTTATACTCTAGAATTTAGTAGAATAACACTTTAAGATTTATTAATGTAGAAGTATAAAACTTGCTGGCAGTTTTATTACCTATACCTCTCTATTGTGTTAATTGAGATACCTTTTACAATTTATCTTGTTTTTATTATCTAGTTCTCTATTGGTAAAATAGTATTGTAGAGAGTTTATATTATATTTTAGTTATTCTACCTTGCTAAATTTTAGGGAAGCAGTAAGTGGTAGACTCACTAATTATTAAGTGACTTTACTTATAGCTATCTGTACCTAAGTACTAGATGTGTCGCTCTTACTATTTGTACAGCATGTTCCTAGTTCAAGAACTTAATATATTATAAAAGAAATAATAATTACACTACTATTACTTTGGTATTACAGCTCTATCACATCTTTAGCAACTTCTATAGTATATGCTAGATTGGCTTGGCTGAAATTAAGCAGAAGTATTAATCTATGAAATTCCAGGGTATTGGTGCACTAAAATATAGTATCTTTATACTGATATCTTTTTTTTTAGTGTCTTTATTTAGATTCAAATTAAAAGACAAAGATCAAAGTATATAAAGAAGGAAATCTATATGTTTGCAAGCTATTTCTGCTGATCTTGCATTCTATGATGAATAGTTACTAGTTCACTAATAAGTTTAAATACTAATAGTTGCTAAAGGGTAAAAGTAAGTTATTAAGATTGAGTAGCTTGATTAAGACTATAACTACATTTTCTTTTACTGCTGCTACTAAGTGGCCCCTAGTTTGTACGATAGTTGACTTAAGGACTAAGAGCTGAGCTTTCTCTGGAAAATAAGGTAAAAAGTATTTATACTTATTTTAAAGTAGTTATTAGAGCCTCTATGGGTCTGTCTAGTAAGATTTACAAAGTAAAGTTCAGTTTAGGTATTATATAAGTCCAGATCAAGTAAAACATAGTTAGTAACTTGATATATAGTTGACAGGATTTTTTTAGACTTTTGTACTAGTATTAAATAGAACTTCTACTTATATTTGAATTTTAGGAGGCATTTAGTACTGAATAGAATGACTTAAGGTATTAGTTGTGTCTTTGTAATTATGATTTTTATTATGAACTGTAACTTTGCAGACCAGGTTTTTTTCATTAATGTGGATGAATTATAAGCAGTTAGTAAGCTTAATATTAATGTCTTTTAAATGTATTATATTAGTAAGTTTATGCCTAACAGTGTAGACAACTTCTCTATTATATTTAAAGTAGATAGTATAGTTTTTCAGGTTGAAGTGACAAATAGCTAATGTATTTACCTATAAATTTATACAGTATATAGTATTTGTATACTTAGTGAAAAGATTTACACTACTATTTCAACTTAACAGTACTGTTAATTTTTAAGTGATTGAGAAGCTACAAAAAATATAGAGTATTGAAAATAGGCTAAATAGTGTAATTCTAAATTTGAGTGCAAAATTCAAATAGTTGAGATATCCACAAGCAAATTTGTTAATGTAAACAAAAAATTACTTCTTCTCTCTAAAGTGCAATACTTTACTATTAAAGGGCTCTGCTATACCTTCTCCTGTTGGTAGAGTACTTTCAAATGTTTTGTAAGGTATATCTAAGTCAGAACTAGTTTCTGTTATATCAGATTCATTTGTATTATCATAATATCTTTAAATCAAAATTTGTTACTCAAATGTTAACTTATTTAAAATAGCACTGTGAGAGCAATTACTAACATAATTCAATGCAATGCAGTCAGAAGTATCACTAGATTTGTATAAGTCTACTGTAACTTTTTAGTCTTGGAAATAGCTATATTTACTTTCATCCTAAATACTTTCTTTGCTTTTGCCTCAGCTTCTTTCTGAATAGCTAATTTCTTCTTATTCTCAAGTTCTTTTTTTATTTTTTCTACTACAGTTTAAGTATATATTTTGGTATATCCCTGGTATTTGTTTTAAAGTCTGGCCTTACTAGTTTGATGGTTTGCTTTGAAAATTAATTGCTTCTTTAAGCTTTTGGCTTTATACACTGCAATATTACTAAATGTTATTCCTTCAATTAAACTCTTTTTATACTTTTCAAATGCAACTAAATGAATCTCAAGGGCAGCTTCATTTAATATTAAATCTTTTATTTGAGCCTCAGCTTAACGAAATTGAGATGACTTTTTAAGTATTTATAATTGTTTCTTACTTAGATTCTTTACCTTATTCATAGGTTTTGGTACTCTCAATAGATCTATAACATTTTTTCTGTTGTAGGGAACTAGTTCTATACCCTTTTATATACTTTTAATGTTTTAGAAGTTTATGTTTGGTCTTTGGCAGTTTGAAATATTGGAATAAAGTTTTCATTTAAAAGTGCTGAAGATTTCTTGTTGAACTGTTCCCTGATAATCTTGCTATAATAATGCTGCGGGAGACTAAATAAACTAATATTCAGAGGCTGAGTAAAGTGAGGTAAATAAGCAAGAAGTATAAACATTAATATTCTTTATCTTTAATCAAATTTAAGAAAAGATAAATTGCAGTAACTTTTATAGCTATTTAAAAGTAGAAAGTAGTATTCTAATGGATCCCTAGCTTAATTATTAGTATCAGGACTATAAAATATTAGAATCACCTATTGAAATTTATTTAACAGATAGAATATCTTTTATAACTAAGTTAAACTAAGTTTATTACTTGTCTACCCTTTTGAAGACTTTCTATAGTTCAGTCAAGTCCTTCTGTACTTCTTATATAATGTTTAGCAATGTAATTTACTTCTTTAATAACTATAAGAGATAGAAAAATAACTTTAGTGACAGATAAATACTTTACAGCTGTAATTAGTTCCCTATTTCCATTATAGATATACTTGGGATTTCTTCTCCCCTTCCTACAGATCACTTTATACCTTGCTATCATATTATTTGAAAAACCTTTTTCACTTATATTTTATATATGCTTAGGCTTGAGTTTATAGTCAATTTATACTTTATTAAAGAGTCTGAAATGATGCTCCATAATCTTGAGGTTCTCAGCAACCATCTTTTAGTACTCTAGATGTTAATTAAACTTAGCTTAAATATTAAGATACTTTTTAATATACTTTTTTACTTAATGATACCCAAGTTTCTTTCTAGAATCAGAATATTGAAGAATAGTCTCTGTCTTCGCTTTAACCAGCTCCTAGTATGAAAGGATGTCTATATTATCTTGTTGAACTATTCTTAAGTTATGTAGATTTCAGATTTTGACCTTTGTTCTTTTTATAACTAAGTATTCTAGAAGGAATAAAGTAGCTTGTAACAACTTTATTAATAATCATAGAAGGGTCTAGCTTAAGTTTAGAGAGTGCCTTTGCAATTCTGTTTTCCCAATCTGAAGAATGGAGTAAGTACTTTATTTTTGTCATTATTAAGGTAAACAGAAGGGAAAGGAGTTAAATTATTGAAATTCTGACTTTATAAGCATATTCACAAAGTATTAAATGACATTGTACCAAGTTTTTATGACTTTACAATGTTTTTATAGTATCTTTTAATATCTTGTTGCATATATATACATGTTGTTATTATCTTGTATGTACTAAAATAAGTAACTTATAAGAAATACTTCTATTCAAAACTTTTTGAACTAAATTGCTTGAAATTTTGCAAATCTATTCACAGATGTCTATTAAAGACCTTATTAACTTAATAGAGTTAAATACTTGAAATAGTATTTAACATAGTATTTGGAGTAAAGTGATTTAAAAATAAGGGGTTATTTTTTTTCTTTACTATATTATAAATATAACTTTGAAGCTATAAACTTCTAATTTTCACAATCAATTTAAAATATGCTAAATTAGGTACTGTGCAAAAATTTGGGAGTCTCTAGCTCTAAAAGTAAATACTCTGTATAGTTAAAGGTCTTGTTATAATCTGTTTAACTTAGTGCACAAAACTCATGTAAGTTATAAATTTGTAATTATTGATGTTATAGTATAACTATTAAATTTTATATGCATTTGGAGTTCAGGAAGCAATACCTTGCAACTTGAGTACTAGACATTCTTAGTTAATGGTAGAAGATTAATAGTTATAGATTATTTTTGTAGATATCAAGTTTTATTTTTATTGTTGTATATATAGTTCTATTTAAAGTTATTATATAAAAAATATGTGATAAAGGAAAATTATAGTGAGGAGATCAATTCTATAACTATTAAGGTATTATAGTATAGATATTGCTTTTGCTGTCTCTTAACTTTATTTTAAATACTATAATATTTTAATAACTATAGAATTGATCACTCAAACTAAAATATTTTCTGTTCAGTTATTTTCGGCATTGCTAAACTTTGTGGCAGTATAGTACAATTATAAATTATATACTATTCTTTATTTTGACTAATTTTATAGACCAGAGACTTTGCAGTAGTAAAACCTAGTATAAGTTTTATTGTATAACTTATAAGGGCTTTCTAGTAAGCTTTATATTATTTACCTATTTTGTGTTGGTAGAAATATAGTTTTATTTTGCTAAGAGCCTTGAATTAACTACTCATAAGTAAAAGAAATAGAGTAAGTAAGATTTCTTATTTCTACCTATATATTAATTTCTAATACTGTGTAATTTGCACTTGATTATTTTAGCCTTACTGTAAGTAGTTAGCAGAATTACTAATTTTTGTCATTATTTCTAAAGGTCCTATAGCCTAAAATTGAATTTATAACTACCTGTAGTCCCTGGTTACAATTTGATTATATAGGCTTAAAAGAATTGCTTATTAAGAGGTTCTTATAGCTGTTATTTTAAAATATATTCTACTTTATTATACTTATCACCTTTGAGAAAGTTTTTCCTCAAAACTTTACTATAAACAGTATTATAACAATAGTAGACTTTAGCTCATAAATACTACTTGGTAAACTGACTGGAGATAATTAAGTGATGTACCAGTATAGAGATTATTAGGTTAAATACATTTTGTATATAGTAGATATTAGTATAAAAAATAATGTATAACTTATAGATAGTATATAATCTATATTGTACTGTATACATACAGGAAAGAGAAAGGGTGATAAGGCCTTAACTAGTTGAGAAAAATTTTCATTACTTAGGTGCTATACTACAGGTCTATTAATCTAGTGTTTTTACTCTATTGAGATAATGGATTAACCTGTCAAAATATCAGCACTCTTAATAAGTTATGAGAAACTTATTATATTTTTATCTAGCCTTAGTGAAGATAATTATATGAAAGAAGTTGAACTAATACTTTGTTTGCATTAGACTTTTAAAGAGAGCCTATTAAGATTTTTTATTATAAAAGTTACAATATTCTAGTTACTAGCCTCACAAATATTAAACCAATAGTAAATAAACTACTTTACTACTAATGTAAATATAGATCTTACCACTATAAAGGCCCTTATGCAACTGCAAGTCATTATATAAATAATCTTAATTAGGCAAATTTGATTAGATGTATTATATCCTCTTTCTTTTTCTACTTTGTTTCATTAGTGTTAATGGTGATGATTGGGAATATTGAGTTTATAATACCACTAATAGTTAGACTATAGAAGGTTGAAATTGTTTGTATATTTACTTTACTATACCCTGCTTGGGTTAAGGCAACGAAGCAAAGAGTAAGATTCACAAAGAGCTTCATTTTGTGTGTATTGCTTAAGTAGGTCATTATTGAGTACCTACTTAGTATAGAATGGTAATTGAGATTAAGGAGAAGTGAGAAAGAGGAAGAAAGTAAATAGAAGATAAGTTAAGTAGTCATGTTTAAGCTTTCCTGATTAGAAAAGTAAATGATTTAGAGAAGTAATTATTGAAATAGTAATTTCTGTTTACTATATGCATGAAACCATTTATGTGATCAGAGGTTACATTCCCATAAGATGAGTATTTAAGAGTATTACTTTTTGATATTTTCTTTCCACCTTTTCTCCCTAAATCTAACCAGCTTTCTTGGCCCCTACTTTATCACTGTAGACAATTGAGCTAGTTTTAAAGCTTTTTACATATTAAGGGCAAGACTATTTTTATAGAAGAGCATACTACTTATATAGAGTAAAAATGCTATTACAATAGAAAATGTAATTTAGTGCCATTAGTGCTAAAAACTTTTTATTACCACTTCATCTTCTATTCTCTTATCAAGTTAAACTAAAATTCTCACTATAACATAATAGCTTACTACTAAAATTAATGTTGTTACCTAAAATAATTCTTCTTTTGCTTTGTGAAACTGAAGAGTACTTTACTTGAGAGACAATAATAATCACTTTAAAGAAACATATGCATTTCCATAATTACACAGTAATGGTTAAGTGCTCTAGTACTAGAAATAAGATAGTTTACTTTGGATGTAATAGAGAGAAAGCTTATAGAGTACAAAATGGACTAAATAACATAAATTGACATCATAATATAGGCTCTTGACTTATTAACTACTTTTTCTTAGTCAGAGTAAAGGAAAACAATAGAGTTTAGACTTTGAAAGTCCAAGATCCTAATTATAACTATAAAGTATTTTTCAGTTCTATTACTTATCCAGTTTATAGATTGCACTTATAAGACAAATAAGTTCAAGATACTACTTTTAATATTGTGGAAGTTACATGTTTAAATAAAACTTTTCATACAGCATTTTATTTTATAGTTAATGAGAAAGAAGTAAGCTATATTTAGGTACTTTAGCAACTTTGCAAGCTATTTAACCATGGCTTAAAATCTATAGTCATGTTGACAGATAGAGAATTAGCTTTAATTAATGCTATTCATTCTGTATTTAAGGGTAGAGTTGATTAAATTCTTTACCTTTAGTATATTGAGTAAAATATTTTAGCTTAAGTTATACAAGAAATAGAAAAAGGAATCTGAATACAAAGAACCTCTATCTAAATTTACATAGATCATTAATAGCTCAACTCAAACTATCTATAAAGAGTAGTGGAATGCATTTCAGGATGCCTATAATACAAAATATCTGGCTTTAGTTTAATATATTAAGGAAACTTGGTTGAATTCTTGAAGAGATGTATTAGTGAAAGCTTGAGTCAATCAATGTCCTCATTTTGGTCACATGGTTACATCTAGAGTGGAGGGTGCACATGGTCTTTTGAAATCCTATCTTCAAATTTCAACAGGGAACCTCTGTATTGTCTATAACCATATTACCTTATTGTTGACTAAACAGCATTCTGATCACGAAGGAGATATTGCACGCAGCATTATTCAACCTCCACATATAGCACAAGATCCATTTTATGGACAGCTATTTGGCCAAGTATCAAATTATGCTCTCAGAAAGCTTTGGGACCAGCGTCATCGTCTTACAAACCCAGATCCACTTCCGTCCTGCACTGGTACATTTACTACATCTATGGGTATGCCTTGTGCTCATAAGATGCGTGAACCTCTACAGCAGAATGACATGTTACACCTGGACGATATTCATATTCAATGGCACTATCGGCCTCAACCTCCCTTTACAATGCAGCCACTCATTTTAGACCCTGAAATTGCGCAAACTTGTGGACGACTTGCAGAGGAGCAAGCTCGCCGCCAGCAGCCGCAGAATCGTGCAGCTAGGGTACGCGCAGCTGCATCATCCACTGTGCGCGAATCATCCGCCTTTGAGCGAATTGACTTACCCTCTCGACCGCAAACTCGAAGCTGGAAAAACGTTGCTTACAGCACGCAGGAATAGACCGGGATGGAAGGTAAACATTTTCTTTGTTAGTTTGTACGTAGATCTTGATTTATTATTAGTTAATTCAACCCGTGGCAGTAGCATTTTTGCCCTGTGGCAGTAGCGTTTTTACCCCGTGGAAGTAGCATTCTCTCCCGTGGAATAGTCTCGCCCCATATCAAACCCTTTCATTGGCGCTCGGCTTGCGCGAAAATATGCGGGGTCCGGCTTACCGTCTATCCTATAATCTTGCTCTATCTCTCTGGGGAAAGCCTCTTACTGTATTGAAGGGGAGGTATTTGCGGATGATGGGGAGATTTTTTCTTTGAGATTGAGACTCGGGGTTATTGAGATCTGAGCTTCGAGTGTTCGCGACGCCGGTCACAACCTCACATAAGTCAACCGATAGCAAGTAGATTCACTAATAGTGTAGCTATGTGACTACCAGAACGTTGATTCACCCGCCCTATTCTACCTCGTTTCCCTTTTGTAAACGCACCACTGGTCTGGATAACCAGCTTGGTAGTAGTTATTTTCGGCTTTTTATTCCTTCGCCTCCGGCTGTAGATCCAACGCAAAGCCTGTCTCCCACCGTACATATCCCAACCAAAGCTATCCTTCTACGCTTTTTTAGGCCACCTCAGATACCTCACGTCAGTCTTAGCATGCGGCTGTCCTTTCCGGCCCCCCTTCAACGCATCCACAAGGCGATGGAATTTCGCAAGGTGGCTGTCCAGAGCCTTCCTCTCCTCAGCAGTTGCAGGTCTCGCGGTAAGGAAAAACTTTTGCCATATATTGACAAGCTGGGTCAGCCTCGCTTCGTAAGTGTTCACTGTTTCGGAAGTTACAGACTCTGTTGTTAAAGTTATTAGCGCCGTTCACTTGAATTTATGGGAGAGGGTTCGATGGAGACGCACCGTAGTTCATCAGTTCCACTCCACCAATCCAATAGGTAACGTTAGCGCAGTGATAGTGATGCCCCCAGGACACGCATTGGGGGAACGGAAGGACTGACGCGGCTCCCGGAGTTTGACACCACGAGCATGGTGGCCAAGTGCGGACGCCGTTTACCCAGGCGTTCTCGGCAGCTCGGCGGTACGGGTGGGCTGTATCAGGCGAATATCTGTAAGGGAGAGGCCGTGTAGAGGAGGAGTAGGTTGGAGCACCTGCAGCGGCGTTACTGCGAACAGTGTTGGATGTATGGACAGTACCGTTGCTGGAGAAAGAGCCGGTGGGTGGAACCTTCGGCATTGTTAGGGTAAGCCTTGGCATTACTACCGAAAGTTCTGTACCATTGCTGGGGACAGAGTCGGTCGGTGGAGCCTTGGGCATAGTTAGGGTAAGTCTCGGCATTGTTAGGGGGAAGTGCTGCGTTAGGTGGGTAGAGTATGCTTGCGTTGTGTCAGCGTGTGTGCCCGATTGTGGAAGGATTGATGGTTAAGTGTTGAGCACGGGTTTGGGCGGCATTTGTACGGTTCCAAATTTTTTTTTGGCAGATAGTGTTGTTTGAAGCGTTTGCTTCCGATATGTTGGGACCAGGTCGACGCACTAGTGCTGGAGACGCTCCTGCCTGCATGAGTCTTGCATAAACGTGTAATTCGCTTCAGGCCAGGCCATTCGCGCCTTCGCAGACTTGGCCCCAGTTCGACTTGGAGCCAATCTTCCACGAGTCTCTCAAGGATTTGCAAGGAATCACTGTATTCTGTGGATTGCAGGTGGTAGGCACCCAGTAGGTCGGGGTTGGGGAATAGGGGGAGAAAAGGTGGTGGGGGATTGGGGTCAACAAGGCGGTTCCAGAGAGAGCGGCGAGGTTGTGCGTTTAGGAGAGGATAGATTCTGTTGTTGAAGGAGGCAGCTTTCGCTCCCTTGTTGGCACCGTTGTATGCAATGGTTGAAGAGCCTCTCGGGGTTCATGACAGGTGAACTTTGGTTTCGTGAGGGCATTCGGTTTAGTGGTTTGATTTGGCATCTGCTACGCAGAATGGAAGAGGGACTAGAGCAAGACTCAGGAGGTGAGGCCATTGAGGCTTAGGCTTTGCGTAGAAGTAAATCACGCCTAATGAGACAGTCATGGCTAATGAGACAACTTCATATTTTCTGTCAAAATGCAACAACAACCAAACTTAGTGATCAAAAATTGATGGTAGTACTTCTTGACGTCTTTAATATGAGCTAGGGTGACAATTTATTTCCTTGTACCTCGCCTGTGTGTATGGTGTCAGTGTTCATAGTTCTCTGCTAAAATATGCTTTGGAGCCACTTAAGCCCAACACACATTACCTGGGCTTGAAATTTCGCTGGCTAACTCTACTGGACAAAAATGATGGAATTTGGTACATTATTGGAGTCTCGTAGTGAAACTGACTTGGAATTGGCTATGCAGGCCATTTCCAATGCCTGAAATTGGGAATTTTTGGTGTGCAGGGGTACGGCGTTACCTGTATTATACAAAAACTAACTTAATTGAGTCTATTAGACTGTAGAAGTATAGACAAAAGGTAGTTTTTTTCATTAAGAGGCAGGGTGTTGGGTCTATGTCATTATGTAAGGTGGTTCCGCTGGTGGGTATGCAATGCATTCTGTCTACTGTATCTCCCCAACCACTTTATAATCGGCTTCGCTCTACGCTACTGGTATACTCATTAAGTGGCGCCCCTTTACCATATATTTGGTAGAAGGGAATCGGTATTGGCACAGGGCGAAATGGTAATGGCACAGGGCATATTTGGTAACGGCACAGGGTGGAAATTACCACGGGGCAAAACACTATTGCTAGGGAGTCCTAGTTAAGCAACCCCTACAGCTTAGTTGAAGAAACTTCGCTAAATAAATTAACCCATTACTAAACTCAACCTTTGGCAATATAATTAAGAAGGTAAGATAATACTGACATATGCAGGCCAGAATTTGCTGCCTTGGGTGACCCCCAGACCTCACTCATAGTACAACGCGCAACGGCCAAGGCATTGCGGCTTATTGATCTCATGGTAGGGTGTTCGCTTAGAAAAAGTCTTAAATCTAAACTTCTATTACCTAAAGTCTTTAACTGTGACTTTTCTTTAGCAAGGCAAGAAATTAACCTATTAACCATGCAACGCCTTCAAAATACCATGTGAAGAAATAAGTACCCTCATAGCACTTTTCCCTCAGGCTTAAGCATAACTAAATGATAAACCTAGAGTTATCACAACTATGGAGTTTGTGATTAGGCATTTGCTTAACTACAGACCCTGTGGTGATAGTGTTATGCCCGTGGTAATTTCCATCCTATGCCGTTACCAAATATGCCCTGTGCCGTTACCATTTCACCCTGTGCCAATACCGATTCCCTTTGTAGAATTACCATACATATGCCTGCGACGCAATAAAATGTGAACGCAGTTGCCAAGAATTTTGTCTCGTTAGCCACGACTGCCTCACTAGCTGTGATTTACTTCTATCTGCTATGAAGGTTTCAGCTGTGTAATTCGCTTTCTTGGTTGCGTTTCTTTGTTCCGCGGCAGCGACCCGTTCTTGGTGTTTACAACTTGGACGAGAGATCTTGCGAGCTTCAAACGAAACAAAGCAGTCGTGTTTCCTGAGCTTCAGGAATTTCACACAAGAGCGCATCTCTTACAACTCTAGCACCTCTGTTTCATCTGCACCCCAACCTCACATAGTTAACCCATCCACCTCACGCAATCCCTAAATGTCACTCTGCCTCCCCAATCCTCAACCTTTCTCCGTAGACCCTCCACGGTATGGCTCGTCACTGTCCATAATACTCCTCCAATTCTCACCCTCTGCCTTGTTCGTGTCGAGAAGCCACCTAAGTTGGCTGGACGTCAAGTTGCGCAGCCACTGCGTATGGCCCGCTGTTATATTGAGCGCATTGTGAGGCGTTGTAGGTTGAGGCATTTTATTTCCTAAATGTCTATTTTGAAGTTGTGGTTTTGAGGGTTCTGATGGCTGGCGTGGAGTGCGCACTCAGGGGTACTTAAGGCCTGGGAGTTAAAGACTGCTGTTCGGATACGGTAAATGAATTTCACTTCCGTACGCTAAGACTAGCTACGAATGGTTGATTTATTTGCGGCCAGTTAATCTGTTTTCTGTCTCTATCCCGGGAATTGTGGATCATTTAAATGCAACAGTACTATACACTGTACAAGAGTAACACAAACTGTTGGAAATTTTGGCTTTTGCGCTAGTCCCAGCGCTGAGGCTCTTAAAGCGAGCTTCACCTCCTTTTCGTTTTGTAGGTAGAACATCAATGGGGACCGTCGTTTTCCAACACAAACAAACTAGCTTTATTTTCGTTTTGGAAAGCTCTAGAAAACACGAGACGACGCTTTAAAACGAATACAGAAGAATTTCCCAGTATTACGAGCCTTCCAACAAGTACATTTTATTGACACCTAGCGCCAGAGGATCTTCTTGCTACTAACGAGTTTGAGTCGTGCTCCACACTTCTCATTCCCAACTTTTTGAGTCCCACCCCTCGAAAAACCCATCCCCGACCCCCATCTACCCTACCAGCCCCGGCCACCAACCCTCCCCTCCCCTCTACCTACCCCAGCCAAGCTTCCCATATACAAAGCCCTTCTCCATCTGGGTCACCGCAAACCCTCCTTCCCTTTCTCCCTTCCATCAACGTCCGCTTATCTACAGCTGAGCTCTTCGCCCCTGCTGTGAATAAGCATATCCTCCATTAATATTCCGGGCCCACCACGCGTTGCGAAGGTCCTGCCAGTGGTAGCGGGTGCCGAATCGGGCGTTAAAGAGGAGTGCGCAGTCTTCCCAGAGATAGTGTGGGGTGTTGGAGACGAGCCAAGATTCTTGGGCCGTTGTGAGGGTTACTGCTAGAGGCTGAGGCATTTTGTTGTGGCTGTGTGGTGGTGGTGAAACGATTGAAGGTTTCAAGGCTGAGCGAGTGTGTCCGCTTGTTTAACGAGTGGTATGTTTGAGGGTCGTGAGGTGAAGGCTAATGCTTGAGATTTTGTCTCGCAAGCGAGAGGAGGAAGTGACGGAAGAAGCGGTCGACAAGCCGACGTTTCGAGATAAGAGAGGTAGGATTAAAACGCTGATACGGTATTAAGAAAAAGAGGTCGGCAAACTTCCTGCGCAATGCCTAGATGAGCACGCTCGAGGTTGTAGTAAGGTCAGTAGAGTAAAAGTAGAGTGAAGAAAACCGAGGGATCAGGCACGCCCTTTAAGTATCGTTATTTACGCTTAGGCAAAACTCGAAGATGCAAAGTCCGGGAGACGTTTTGGCCCAAATATGAAACTGTGAAACGTCCGTACCACCGTCCTACCCCCCCCTCTCCATGCCCCCACTGCCCCTGCCGAGACTTCCCATATGACCGAGCCAAGAATGTTTCAACCGCCATTTTAATATGTACGATATATTGCCTAATGGGTGGCCTCGCATTCTCGTCGCTAATATATTCAGGCTTGTCTAGACGGTGGACGGCCAGGGCTAGGCTGGGTGGTTCAACGGCCGTGTGAAGAGATCGTTCCACGGGCGGAGTGGGAGGTAGGAAGCCTATCACGATCAAGCCAAGAGTCGGTTAGATGTTCTGACACAGGGTGCACGGACAGGTCTCACCTGTACATCTTTTGGAGTCGAGGGTGGCCTCTTGGAGGGGAGGCTACGCCCGCCAATGGCGAATCGGAGTTGAGGGCAGGGTAGTGGTTAAGTCATCTATCTACTCTCGGTGATCTCCCTCCCGGCATAAACGATTACGATTAGCTAAAAGGCTATCCTATCTGTATATATGCGCTACGAGGTGTTATGCAACACGGAACCAAAATGTACGCAATCGCGCGACGATCACGCTACCTAGTCTACCTCTTCGCCTCACTTTTTTCGCAATGTAGTTAATGTCGAATAAACTAGATCTTCGCGTAGCAAATGCACGCGATATATGAAACGGACTGTGAGTAAGGCGACTTTGGTCTAGAGCCCGACCTTCACGCTCCTTCGGAAAAATGACTCGGCCCGACCCTCCGTTAGTGCGGGCCGAGGGGTGGGTCTGTACCTCATAGGGCTGGGCCGTACCTGGACTAAGTACTGAGATGACTAGCCATTTTCGGTACAAAGGATAACCGAGTCAGCCTCGTTTGGACTGCTGGACTTCTGCTCAGTTGCAGCTCGAAACGAGCATTGACATTTCGATGCCGTCTAACTGAAACGGTGAGAAACATTGACCGGGCGGGCTCACGGGCGAGGCCGGGCGGGTGCTCTGGTGGAGCTCTGGCCTGTATCGGGCAAATATATCGCATGTCGCATTCCCCGGACAGGTCAGTTCTCTTCTCCACCCAAGCATCAATCGGCTAGCCCGTTACGACCGCAGAGTGGAGCCCGTTGTTTGATCCAACTCTTAACGGATTTAGAATGTCTTATCGAGAAGGATTCTGCAAGCGAGCGAAATTTTTCATTGTTTTTTTTTCTTTCGGAGAATGTTTCCTGAGTTTTCGCTAAAAATAATCGCCGACTTCAGTGAGAAGGTTCTATCTTTGTCTTTCCTCGGAAAATCTGTAATAAGCTCAACTCAAACGGTCGGTTCCATGGAGTTTGAAACGCTGTCTTGCACGACTACAACCGGGGCTGGTGATTTAAGTTGCGCTGTTGAAGTGAGCTCGGAGTTTTGAAGGATAGAATAATTGTTCTCGGGGGGCTGAAATGTCAGCACCGCTTGCTAGTCTCTCCCTTTGTGGCAGAGCCCTCGGTTGACTGTCTTCACCGCAAGTGAGATCTAGGCTTACAAACCGATCCTATCTTCCGTCCTCTACGTTGCACAGGCGAGATTCCCCGTCTCACAGGATGATAAGCATCCTGTAAGCTAAGCAATCCGCCAGCTGCTTATCCATCAAACGAGCCTATTGTAAGCTTCGAAAACAGACTTGGGCGTGTTAAGCAGTCCGGCCGTTTTCGAACACCGGTCTTGACTAAGCCTAAGCCTTACACAGTTTCATCTTTTTTCGAGCACGTTTCGAGAAGATGATCATCGGGCTCGGTTAGACGGGAAGTTTCGGTCGCATAGGCGGTGAAGAGGCATTTCTTGGCGGGGACACACTCTTTTTTACGGGACAAAGAGTAAGCTAGATGAGCAAGAGTAAATAGGTTTAGAGAATATCTCCATTATCATATCGTATCATATCAAGAATATGGAAACACCGCTAGGTAACTAATCGCTACCTCCATGAACACCTTTCCCAAATATCTAGTCCCTTTCTCGTTGCGCATGCCACGCTCAACCCCGGCTTTCGTAGCTAACTGTGGAAGTGCACCTATAGTTTTGACTGAGGTGCCCAGAACGGATTAAACCCTCCTTCGCGAGGAACTAGGGCACGGAGCTCCATCCAGATGTAATTCGTGCCGTATCGATCGTTGAACAGCCTTGTAGCTTCCTCGTAGAGCATGTGAGCGGTGTTGTCAAGCAGCCAGTTGAGCTGGTCTTCGGTCAGAGACGAAGGTCCAGGCATCTTGACGGTGATGCGGTCTGTCTGGGGTGTGGGTGTTTGGAGCTGAAGTGCTGAGGTTTGAGGCCTCGAGGGAGACTTGATTGTGTTGGTGTGAGTGGGGTGAAGCGGCGGGGTTTAGCTGGTGAGGGTGGGGAGGGTGGGGTGACGCGATGGTTTGTGGGCTTTCGGATTGATTGGTTGAGGCTGAGTCGAGCCGATTGGTTGATTTGATGGTCCAAGGTAACGTAGGATATTCGAGTAGATGAAGAAGAGAAAATAAGGAAAGGCGCTAGAGTTGGGTTTAAGTAGCTAAATCTCGACTTTACCGAGTGAATGGTGCGGAAAGTGAATGTGCCTTCTATTGTCGCACAAATTAGTCCATTCGTCGATCCGCAGAGGTCTGAGGTAAATAGGCGGGCTGACGTGAGACACGAATAGCAGGAGCAATTTCTTTGCATGATCAGCCGAGTCTAGATCGCCAGCCTCGCGAGAGGGGTTTGTCTGCATTTCACACCTGAAGCTAGCCTAAGCGAAAATGTTCACCGCTAGCTGCTTTCCAACACTTACTTGCTGGACACTGGAGTTCTTGATTGATATTGCAAGTTGTATCTGTATTTACAGAATCAGGAGGTGGGAGAACTTTTAATTCTCAATTGGGTTACAAGAAATAGTGTCACGTGATCGGACGAGTATTACCTGGGCAGCGTCCTCAATTATGCTTGCGGGTAGGCTGCCAATCGGGTATCTAAAGGGGCAAAAATCCAGCCCGATTAGCAGTCTATACTTGCAACCGGGTACCCGAAAAAAGCAAAAAACCCGACCCGATTGCCAGTCTACGTGTGAAGAGGGTGGGATGCTATCGAGGAAGGGTTAGGGCAGCGCCGAACTCCTATCATCCAGTAAGACCCCGACCATCCCTATCCTACCCGGCATACACTTTTACAGTAAGTGATGTAGAGGGTCATGATACAAGCGGCCTAATGATACAAAATTAACTTCCCCCACCAAAATGGGCGAGAGGTGGAATTGAGCACTCCCGAAAATGCTATTGCAGGTGCTTGCGCAACACCCACAGACGCAGAAATAAACCGTCGTATTGGAGCCACGAGCTCCGCAGACCCATTAAACTAATTCCTATGCCGAGGCAAGCTGCATGTGCCATTGTTTACAGTCGATCGCTTTCTAGGCTGCTTGATTTTCGCTAAAACCAGCACAGCATGACTTGTTTTTCTGCGTGTTTTCATTTTAGGGCAAGAGTCGGATCTGGCTAAAACTTAGCCTCAGCGTTAGGCGATGGTAATGCTGGATACAGAGTAAAGCCCCACCCGTTATTTTCAACACTTTGAGGTCGCATGGATCAAATACTAGTCGCTAAAGCAATGAATCCGGCCCGGTTTCCAATTTTGGGCAGACGTGGCGGCATGTTCCGTCGATGGGTTCAAACTCCGCGTCGGGCTATTAGGAGCCCTCGCCTCCAAAGCAGAATCCGGCCGGCGACCGTTTTCTGGTAATACCTGCATTTCGGTGGTAGAGATTTCAGTAACGAAGACTGCGAAATTATTGCACTTACTGCTGTAGCTTTTAGTATAATTTTAGCAATATGTGAGCCTCGCGCCATTGGTTTGTGGCGTATTTTGTGGTGTGCTTAATAGAAGAGCAACAAACTTTCCGCCTGCCATTGCAGCCCGCCGAGCTTCTTTGCTAATCGGAGTGGGCCGTGATGGGCCCTATGCAGACCGCATCACTCACAGCAATCTTCAAACATAAACAGAATATCCCTGTGCCTGTCACACCATACCTCCCTACCAACGACCCTACGTACCGATACTCTTGTAGGGCCAGCCATCCCATCAGCCCGTGGGTGGAGGAACAAAAGCATGCTGTGAGTGCGATGTTCGGTGGCTCGGCTTTTCTTGGGTACGAGCCCAGTTATTGTGCGCGCAAGGAGTTATACTGAGCGACCTAGCTTAGTCGTTGGCGGAGACTCGGAAGATCATGTTCCTAGCACTGTCAAAGGTTCTTTGACTGACCGAGTTAAAATTTGATTCATGCTCAGCTGGCAGCCGGACATATTCCCCTCAATCTGCTTCACACTCAGATAATTCCCGGTACCCACCACTACCCTCCGCAATCACCACAAGTACATATTCACTACCCTGTCAGACTGCCCAGCAAACAGTGAAAGCATAAACGCTCAATACCCGCAAACGAGCCTAGCCTGAGAATGTGCGATGACGTATACTCCCCCTGCACTCATTGCGGCCGGATAAGCTTCCAAATGATTTTATACTGCAATAAAGACGGCAAGATGTGCGCGGAGCGAACCGACACCTACATTGATAAAGCTTGGTTGTGTCAGGAATGTTTTTCTGGACGCAGTAAATAGCATGTTGGCGTAAGTATACAAATGGCCTAAGTACATACAAGTCCTACCAAATTTTAGCCTAAGCGAGATTTGCTTGAAGCGGAAAGGGACACCAAAATCACTTCCGATCTCCATGTCGCAACGAGGGTCTACTACTATAGATTCAATTTGAACATACTAGATTTTGCTGAGCTTTATGGCATATATAGGTACATAGGGCCTTTCCTCCAACTCGCATTGCGTCCCAGTAGTGCGCCCGCACACTGTTGATTTTATCCGACGATCGGGAGTCACTTATCTCGCTGGCCTATCGCAGCCTATTCATGTTTTCGGCAAAGAAAGGGCGTCGGTAGAGCCACCGGTGTTTTTATGGCAGTCACCACATCTGAGTGGCCACCGCTTACCCCACCATCATCACAACAATCTTCCTGCCTTACCAGACATGTGTATACATCTATAGTAATAGAATTAAGCTGTAAATTTGTAGACCATATAAGAGATTACTAAATAAAATTTATGGACAGTTCTAATCCTACTTCATTATTTTTCGATACTAGGTTCAACTTTTTTCTGGCATAGTGTATATTACTGAGCAAAAGCTTAAGTAGCACAGATTAAACCAGTAAACTCTAACTTCTTAGTCTATAGAGAAAGTGCATTTCCTCTTAATGTTACTAGTCATTTAAATTTCTATTAAGTAAGTTAGTCTTCTTCATCGCTTGCCGTATTCTCTTCAAAAATAGTAAGGTCACGAGTATGTCCAATACAAATACATTTTTGCAAAGATCCAGTCTCTTTATTCTTTCCTTTGCCTTTGCTACAAGTTTACTTACTCTTATCCCTCAAATTCCCAGCAATTGAATTTCCTGCACTTGATTCAATTTTAACCTAAAATGGTTTTCACTGTATTGATAAGACTGGCTTTTTATTTCAAGAGCTAGCTGATCGCCCTTTTAATTTAACTATTGCTAGATTTAGAATAGGCCTTAATACAACTTGAATAAAATTCTCTACTAATGTATCAAAAAACTATCTTTGATAAAAATCATGTAAATATAAGACTTAATTATTTACTAAATACTGTTACATGATATAGTAATAAGGAATGCTAAGAGAATCTATATACAATTGATGATAAAGATAGTATAAACTAGAATAATTCATAATTTTCTTCTGATTAAAGGCTCAATATAGAGTATATGGTGTAAGGTAATTGATAAGTATTTCAAATAAAGGAATTTAGAAATACTATAGTGTTTTATTCTTTGCTAATACTATGGCAGCTTAATATTCATTATATTAAGTTATTAACAGAAACTCTAACTTCTGAAGGATATAATACAAGTTACTAGTTAAAACTTAAAGATAGAATTTGATAGTGAAATATATACCTTTCACTTGTAAAGTTTCACAATAGCCAAAATGAAGATGTCAGTTAGCTCAGTACTAAATGGAGTATTCTTTATATAGATTAATCTACTAAGCTGAAATATAGTTAATCAATTAAGAATATTAAACATATTTCTGCTTAAGCCTAATTTCTGTTAAAGTCATCTATAGATAGAGAAAAAATAACTATATACCACTCCTTTATAAATGTACTTTCCTCTTTAGTATTAGTAGTATAGACTTTATATTTCTTACTATAAGCATTAACATTAGTATTAATATGCTGGATATATAAGAGATTCTTTGCCTAAGAAAAAACTGTTTTTATGGCATTTATGAAAGTTTTATCTATATCGATAACCATCATACCAGGTATTGGGATACTCTTTAAATCTATTACTTCTTGAAGCATTCTCAAGCCAGCTATATAGTTTTCTTCAGTTTCACTTGTAAGAAAGATAAATGTAGAATAAAATGTTATATTAATACCTATAGAGTTTAGAATATCTAATAAAGGTATTTTAAACCATATCTTTATAGGTGTAATCAAGTAATAATATTTTAGGAAATCAATATAGAAGAATAAGTAAATCTGGGTGTGCAAAAAAGAGAATACAAATCTATCTATCATTATTGAGCTGATATTTGTACTTATAATGCATTATTTTCAGGTTATCTAATATTGTTTCAATAGAAGATCGACCCCCAAGTTATTCAGACTTAAACTTACTTTGGAGATTATAGATATCTTGCATTCTTCAAAGATGATTGAGATTCTAAAGTACAATTGCGAAAGCAACTTCTTTTGGTATAGACCTGCTTTATATTATAAATAAAATTTGATATTAAATATCTTTGAAGAATTTGTCATAATTATAGTAGAATATAGGATTTTGCGCTAGTTGATTATACGTAGCATCTATAAATGCTAACTTTCATTTATCTATCTTAAGGAGTACTATCTTACATATAAATAGATAGTTGGTTTTTTGGCTAATAAGTAACTTTTTTCAATCACTTACTTGATCTCTTAGTTTTCTGCCTTTAGAATATATAAGAGAGCGTTGATTTATTGTACCTTTCAGGTTGCGCCAGCTATTTCTAACTACAACAATGTAACTATACTCAACATATTACTAAAATTAGGCAATCAAATTTTTATAAGTATAGAAAATTCTGATCTGTAGAAGTAATAGGGAAAAAATTTTGACAATCAGAATTAAAATTAATAGTTAGAAACCCCATAGTTAGGTAATAGATAGATTGTAGTTAAATTGTGATTATAATTCTCTTTTAATTTCATTTATAAAATTAAGTGTAAAGAGGTTTTTTAGTTGCATATACTATTGCAAGTTACTACTATAAGATATATAAATTATCTCTATCTATTGGGCAACAATGCAGGTGCATATGCATGCATAATAGGGCAAGTAGATTAATGTGGCAATAGTAGGGTGAGCAGTGTTAAATTTCATTATTAAACTTAATACGAGTCATATTATAAGTCAGGCTAAAAGATGTACACATCTAGTAACATAAGTTACTTGCTAGCAGCTAATCAAGAGATTAAGGAAAAGATAACTATAAATACTGTATTAAGTTCTTGGGGAAAATATCTTTTCTTTCCTTTTTACTAAATATCTTATTAGTTTAGTAATTAAGCTTTATACTAAGAATTATTGCTCATCTTAATATAGTTATAGCAGAACTCTTTTACTATCTCAATATATGAGATTAATATAACTATTCTATAGTTATCTTGCAAACCCTTTAATATATACTTAAACACTCAAAACAAACTAGAAGACAAGATCTCATTAATATTAAATTATTACAGTTATTATAACTTATAATTTTCTCTTATACCTGACCTGCTCATTACATTCAGCTAATATATTTTTTAACTGTCAAGTATTTTTCAGCTCTCTTAATCTTTTGTCCATGTTTAACTGTTTAGAGTTCTATAGGTTATAGAGTTTCTATTTGTTGGTTATTTCCTAATAAAGTTACTTAATATCCATGTAGCTAGCTAAAATTGTTATCTTGACTAGTATGTAAGTAATTTATTAAATTACCATAAGTTGTACTTTTAGTATTAAGAGTACTGATTGCATGAATTCCGCTTTAACTCCCACTTGTCTTTGATAAGTACTTTCTATTCTCATATTTAGTTTATTCTTGTTGAGTTGTATATACTATTCCTAACCTTATAAAGTTATGACTTATTTCAATAGTAATGATACTACTCTTATATTTATAGTACTATTATAGTAAGATCTAGAATATTCATAATATCAATTGACAATTTCTATAACTTAATACTTTTTAGTAATATTACCAAATTTTATGCAACAGAAGAATTTAAGTTAAGAATTATTTATGTATAGTTATACTATTTTATAATATAATAATACTGATATCTTTATTTTTTTTACTATTAAAGTTGACAATTTTCAATTTATTTTGACCACTAAAACTTACTTATAGTACTTAAAGTCTTTAAAGAAAACTTTAAAAAGCAATTTTTTATTACTTAATTAAGTAATAATGCTACTTTAGTTAATAAGATACTAAACTTCAATAACTGCACTTAGCTTAATAGATTAAAGCATTACCTAAAAGTTACTATTTTTATATTCTATATTATTTATGAAGTATTAATAGTAGTATTAGTAAAAATGAGTTCTTAATATTTTAAAAGATTATTGATATTTTAATAGAGCAAAATACTAGTTCAACAGAGTATTGATATGATGATTTGACTCTGATGAGGTCTCGTCTTCTAGTTTATCTTGGTATTCAGGTATACGGCATAGCGTTTTTTGGATAACTGTGAGATAAGTATATTAGTCTAGTATACTGAGATAGCGAAATGGTCCTACTACAATTATATCAATCGGATATCTTAGGTGATGATTCTTAGTACAAAGCTTATATTGCTAAACTAACAAGACTTTTAATGAAGAGGAAAGGAAAGACGCTTTCCCTGAAACTTCAACTCTATATTTATAGCTGCCTCTTTACTGATCTCTTGGCCACCTGCCAACGGGCGACTCATACCAATTAAGGTATCTTTTCCTTGGCATTACTTATACTTGACTTAAGCCAAGTCCAATAATGAAACCTGAGTCATTACAACTTATAGCTCTTCTTCCATTCCCGAACTGCTCACTATACCTAGCTAACGTGTTCTTCAGCTACCAAGTGTTCTTCAGCTCTCCTGGTCTCTTATCTACAATTAATAGTTCTTCATCTATAGGTCGTGGTGGTTTCTGTTGGCTGGTCATTTCCTGGCTAGACCACTTAATAGTTATGTGGCTGGCTGAGGTCATTGCCCTGACCGGGGTGTGGGTATTTTATTAGGTTACCATGGATTGCGCTCTCAGTGCTGAGAGTGCTGATTGTGCAAACCCCTGCTTCGGCCCCTACCTGCCTTTAGCAAGTGCCGTTCATCCTCATATTCAGTTCATCCTTACCAAGCCATCTGGGCTGTCCATGTTCCGTAGGCTAGCAATTCAGTCCAATGGTTCCAGCGCCATTCCCGTGTCTATAGCATTCCTGATGAGGCTTGAGATATCCATGACAATTGAGTTAGGTAAAGTCAATAAGCAAGTTAAAGTAAGTAAACAAATAGAATATTAAGTTTCCTACATAACTGAATTATATATTATAATAACTTATTATTAGCTACCTTTACTAAAAGATATTTTAACACTTTATAAGACATTATAGTATAAATTGTATCATAATAACTTCTTATTTTTAAAATTATTTTTATTGTAGATTTTTAGGAAGGTGCTATAACCTACTAAAGTTTGATAGGGCCAATTGCTAGTTTAGGTATTTAGCTACTTAATAACATTCTTTTTAGTAGTTTACTTGAATACAAATATATTTATATATCCTACTAATAATAGTACTATTATATATCATAGTAAATATATTCCCTGAAGTGGAAATTGAGCATAATATATTATAGTTAAGTTTTAGCTTCTTTACCTAAATTTTTGTGTGCTGTATAGTTGTTAATATAAGTTGTAATGATTTTGGTAGATATTCACTTAACTAGTACTCTATCAAACTAGTGTTTTACTCTGTTGAAATATCAACAGTCTCTAAAAAATTTGCAACTTCAGATTCTTAGACCTTATAACAAAAACTGGCATATAATTAACTAGTAGCTCTTTGATTCAAACATATGAATGCTCTAAAGTAGCTGTTTTACATATGCTTACCTTGCTGGAGCAAGATTGTGACTATTTTCTCGAGGGGCTTCAAGTGGTAATCGCAAGCCCCAAGAACACAAAATTTTTGAAAACTCATCATTAACAGTTAAAAGAGAGCTCCTGCTCTACTTTATGAGCATTTCCCAGCCTCAGAGCGATGGCTGTTGTTAGTTTATTAAGTTTGGAACGAAAATGAGCAAGGTCCGGTGAGTGCGCAAGATCCGGTGTTTTATGTCTATGCCCATTCTGCGGCAGGGTTAGTATCTGCAAAATCCTTTTCTATAATCTCGATAACCAGCTATGCGAGGAACGCGTTGAGTTTCTCGAAGGGAATACGTGGAAGTGCTGTGCCTGTGGCGAGAGGATGTGCGAGGCGTGTTGTGGGTTTGTCTTTCAGTAATTGGTCAAGATGTTCCGTAGGTGTGTGGTGACAACACACTTAGTATCCACCGGGATCTTGATGAATGATCTGGGACACCGAAGAATTGCGAATATCGCGAGCAAACAGAACAGAAAACGGTCCACCTAGCCCGCAGGAGATTATTTAAAGTATTTCAATCAAAAGGAGAATGCAGCATGTCGAAATCCGTTAAGCCCGGATACCTCAATGAACCGAGCCCGCTTGCAAGTGCAATGCAAACAGAATCCGATTCGCTCTTAATTCTTTAGCCCCCACAACCACGCCCTAACAGCTTCAAGTATCCCCCTAGCCCGATCAGCTCGCTCAACCACAACCTCCTTGTCATTCTTCCCAAGCGCACAACAACTCTCCAATTCCAGCTTCAAAACAACTTTCTCAAGCCTTGCTTCCCTCTCATACCTCATATGAACCCGCTTCGGATAATGCGCTACCCCAGCAGTCAGCCAATTACATGTCAGCCAGTCCACATAGGCTGAATCTACGTCTCTCCAACATCCACCCCAAATCTCCAACCCAATATGTAACATTCGCGCAATGCTCGTCTTCTCGTCCGAGGGTGACGCAGATGGGATAGGGAAGCAAAGCGACGACGGGGGTCGAGAGCACCACCCGCAGGGTCTCTAGGATTCAGTGCCGGCTGTGTAGATAAACTTCGCGCCGGTGTGGAAAGGGTGGGGAGCTGGTCGTCGGGGTCAATGGTGAGAGGGAGAGGGCGCAGTGTGTCGTCGATGCTGGATGGCATTGTGCTTTGGACGATTGGAATACGTTTGGTGGATTGAGACAAGATTGTTTTTGGCTGGTTGGATCGAGGAATCTCGTGGGCGAACTGGTTGAATGCCGAGAAATATCATTGCTCGGACTGGTATCGGCGGCATTGTTATATTGCACTAATCACACCCCAAGAGCGGCAACGTGTAACCATCCGCAGTGGCTACAAGGGAAACCCAGTCCAGACCATCACCCTATTGTAACAATAAAGTCGCCTTAGAGTGACTTCATAGCCGCGGTGATAATTCTTAGGGCTAGCCCTCACTATAGCCGAGTGGTCGCCAGGCCGAACGCTCTTAGTATCCCTTTTTGCTCGCTTAGCATGCAGTTTCCGCGTTCGAATCCGACTGCGCGCAACTTTCCCCTCGGGGAGATTTACCGCAATAAAGGGTAGCCAGGCTTGCCAGGTCGGGCGGAATCACGTGAGCGGTCGGCAGGATGCGGGTAGACTCTTTCGTTACGCCCTGTTTCGCACTGAGAAAATTTCTTGACCCATCTATGGAGAAAGAGAAATCCCCATACAGTGAATTGCATGTTGACTAAACATGGCCATTGGTCTGCGTGTCTCCTTCGACAGCGCAGTATAAGTAGGTAAATCGCGCGTTTCCCTTCATTTCTCCTCTCTATCTTCCTGACTTCATCTGACTAATGTCCAAAGCCGAGAGGCCACGATTCTTCTCATTCCCCGCAGTTACACAGAAACAATGTTCTCCTACACCACCACGTTCCATTCCCGAAAACCCAACATGTCTTCCTCTCACCACCCCCAACTCTATAACGGCCAGCAGTATGCCTCCAACAGGCCCTTCCATATCGCTGCGCGACACATCTGGTCGAACGGCAAACGATCTCTCCGGCCGTGTGATTGGTGCTCCCTCCCTGAAGCTAGGCGCTTATTACCTTACCCATGTTGCGTGACCTTCCCAAGGGGGAATCCGCACTGTGCAAATGTGACGTATTTCATCGGGGGTGTGGAGTTGTTAGATGAGCGTAAGTGTCTTGCTTGACGCGTGCCTAAAAATAGGCTAGGAAAGTGGGGGTTAACTCCGGGCAGCGTACAGCGAGAACCCAGTGCAAGCGATTTATCAGAAGAAAGCGAGGCTGGAGGACGTCAGGCTGCATGAGAAGTTGAATGCGATTGATGGGGCTGGGAGTGTAGGGAGGGGGGAGGCGTTGGAAAGAGAGCAAAGGTGTCTCGAAGTCATACGGGCGCTAGAGGCGGTGTTTGAGACGGTCTGGGCGGGTGTGGATATGGGGAGGGTGAGTTCGATATAACTAGAACAGTGAATCTCGGCTGGGATGTTAAATCAGACATTTAATAATGCTAAGCCTTTGGAAATGGGCTGGCGCTAGCAATAGCTCGACGATGGTTAGACTTCGCTGAAGGCTGACGCTAGCTGTTGACACTAGCGGGCGCTAGTGCATATAAGGCGAAATCTACGGCCCATCTCCAGCCTAGGCCCCTTCATAACACAAACAATGTCTTTCCTTCCTATTACCGCGATTTGAATCGCTAACGACAACAGATTTTTATGGAATCTCTGTGCTACGCGCGTAAAAGCTATTCACAGGTTGTCTACCGATCGTTTCCGGAGGTCCTTGCCGTAACCTACACGATTTGATGCAAGCCGGCTTTCATAACTGCACTAGCATTTCACGGTAAAGCGGCACTTGCATAACAGCATGATAGATCTATTCACTCTGCAAGCTCTTTTGTTCCCTTTTCAACTTCCACCGCCTTGCAACTCCAGTTTGCGCCGGCACGTCTTCACCTCGGCCATTCAAGATTTGCTTTCACCTGGCACAAAGCTTTTTATCCAGCATATCCCTTCTGAGGTCTTTCATATATCTTGCATGCCTGCACAGCTAAAACGCAAGTCCGGTCCCTAAAACAGCGGTAGATAGTCCTCGGCGCTGACTCCACACAACCGCCAGAAAGTTATTCACACTGCCCTTTCAACTTCCTCCTCGCCATCAACAGTTCCACGGAGCCCCAAATTGCGTCGACTTATGACACAATGTTCCACCCAAAACTTTAATCCACTTGGCCTCGACCAAGCTTTCTATTCAGCACACCCCTCCAATGTTCTCGGCAACGCTACATATCCTTCCAGCTTCAACGCAAGCCTAGTTTTCCACGCACTTCTCGACCGAAATACCTCGAGCTGGTGCCATAAAGCCGCTTACCAAATTCACTCTTCTTCCACCTCACCGACCTTTCTAACACCGCCTTCCGATTCACTCAATCTCAAATATCACCCACTCGTCTGTCAGCCATCCACTCAGACCACCAATTTTCTAAGCTCGATCCAACTTCCACTGCCGAACCAAGCTAATCTGGCTATTCGACGGTGTTGCTCCCAAGCCCTGCGTGTGGCGCTCCAGCTCTGCCGTTCTGGTCATCCTATCACTTCCGGGGAGGAGGATTGGAGGTGGGGTTGCATGAACGAGCAATGTTGGTTAGGGCGGGTTGAGAGTTATGTGCGGCGTAAGGAGGGCTGGATAGCTCCAGTTAATTGACTATACTCCTGCGCGTCCCAGGACTACCCAACTCGAGTTGGTAACCGGCAACACCCTACCCTTAGGCTACTCCCCCCCCACCGCCCGAGCCTAGATCCTACATTTCAACTACCTCGTCGAAATAGTTCAAATCGGCATTGACCGCTACCTCCCCAACTCCCTGCCATTGTGATACTAGAGGCTTGCTTCGAAGCGCACGCTACTGCATGGGGTGGAAGAGGTTGTTGAGGCGGAGAGGGGATGTTGGGGAAGAAGTTGAAGGGAGCTGGGAGTGGATGAGGTGGCTAGCTGTGTGGGGTTCGATGTGGGATAGGATGGCATGAAAACCGGCTAGCTAAGGGCAGTGCTTTCAGTAGTTTGTCGAACTGCCAAGCCGAACTGCAGTTTTCGACTAGTTCGTGTGGCTTTCGTGGTTTGGTTTGAGTTTAGGTGGTATGCAGTTGGAACCAGTTCTCGGTTTAGTTCAACGGTTGAACTAGCAATTGCAACTAGTTCGGGTAATATTCATCCAGAAAGGTGAGAAAAACTGTAAGTGAAGTTAAAGCCCCACGAATTCCGGTCCATTAAGCTCAACTAAAATGGCAGAACTTTTTGACGACAATGCTCTTGACAACTATATTTTCAGCCTTCCAAATTCTTTTCGAGATGCATCAGCACCTCCATCCAACTTAGCTGCTTCTAACGCCACCACCTCTAGACCCTCCACACAAGCGAACCTCGACGAAACTGCAATCTCTATTCATAGCGACAACTTGGTAGCACTGGATCCCTCTCAAACCCTTCAAATTCCACGACGTCGCCGCAAGCCTAAACTGAAAACTTCTTTCATGTGGCGTCATGCAGTAAAGCCAGAGCCTGGACATGCACATACCTACACTAAAGATGGTATTGCTTGTTGGCGATATGCTGTCTGTTCACACAATCCTCAGAAGTATATACTCACTGCTGGAACAAACTCAGTCAATGAGCAACTATGAAAGCAACATAGCCTGATTCCTAATGAAATCTTATTAACAAAACTACAATAGAGATATAATTTAGATATATAAGAGACTATAGTTAAATTTGCTGATATTAATGAAAAGTACTATGTAAAACTTAATATGGACTTGAAACAGACAACACTGAATGAGTCTGTTCTTGAAAGTTTATATACTTATTGAATAATGTCATAAATATCCTGAGCCTCATCAGGAACACTACAGACACAGAAGTGGCACTAGTACTATTAGACTGGATTGTGGACCTATAGGGTTAAGGACAGCACGCATAGCTTGGCAAGAATAAACTAAATACAAGGACAAATAGCACTTACTATAGGTAGGTAGAGGCTGGAGCAGAGGTACACGCAATCAGCGTTCGCAGCACTAAGAGTGCAACCTATAGCAACTTGATAAATCGCCTATACCCTGGTCAAGACAACAACCTCAGCCAGCCACACGACTGTCAAACAGTTTAACTAGAAAGTGATCAGCTAATAGGAACTACCACAACCTACGGACGTGGGACCATTGGTCGTGAGTAAGGGATCAAGGGAGCTAAAAGATACTTGGTAGCTGAAGAATATGTTAACTAGGTATAGTGAGCAACTTGAGTATGGAAGGAGAGATATGAGTCACAATAACTTAGGTTTCATTATTGGACTTAGCATAAGTTAAGTATGAGTCATGCTGAGGAAAGAACACATTCATTAGTATAAATTGCCTGTTGACAGGTAGCTAAGAGATCAGTGAAGAAGTAGCTATAAATATAGCATTATGATCTTGGAGAAAGTATCTTTTCTTCCATCTTTACTAAGTATCTTGTTAGTTTAGCAATATAAGCTTTATACCAAGAACTATTATTTAAGATATTCTTTAATATAGTTGCAGTAGAACCATTTTGCTATCTCAGTATACGGGACCAATATATCTGTTCTATGATTATCCTAAGAATACCTCAACATGTACCTGAACACTAAGACAAACTAGGAGACAAGACCTTATTGAAGTTAGATTGTCACAAATAGTTTCTTATAATATACTTTTCTTTCAAGTTCAATTTACTAAATTTTATATATTTCTTAAATATATTAATTTAACTGTTAATACTTTTCTCCCTCAATCTTCTAATATTATTTGTGATTAGGTAATAAGATCATATACTCATAAATGATTCTATATTTAACAATAGCTTCAGAACACTTTATGTGATGATCTGACCCCGATGAGGTCTCGTTTCCTAATTTCTCTTGGTGTTCAGGTATACGGCGTGATGTTCTTTGAGTGACTGTGAGACAATTATGTTAGTCTCGTATACTGGGATAGTGAAACGGTCCTACTGCAACTTATATCAAAGGATATCTTGGGCGATGATTCTTGGTACGAAGCTTATATTGCTAAACTGACAAGACTTTCAGTGAAGAGGAAAGGGAAAACGCTTTTCCTGAGATTCCAATGCTATAT
Source organism: Nothomitra cinnamomea (assembly GCA_022345685.2). Taxonomy (NCBI): domain Eukaryota; kingdom Fungi; phylum Ascomycota; class Geoglossomycetes; genus Nothomitra; species Nothomitra cinnamomea. Next base: position 3,070 of record JAJDMX020000072.1, on the reverse strand, counting down.
TTATAGCTGCCTCTTCACTGACCTCTTGGCCACCTGCCAACAGGTGACTTGTACCATTTGGGGTACTTTTTCCTTGGCATGACTCATATTCGACTCACGCCGAGTCCACTAATAAAACCTGAGTCGTTATAACTCATACCTTCCATCCATCCCTGAGCTGCTTACTACACCTGGCTGACATGTTCTTCAGCTGCTAAGTATTTCTCAGCTCTCCTGGTCCATCATTCACGACCAACGATTCCTCGTCTGTAGGTTATGATGGTTCCTATTGGCCGGTCGCTTCCTGACTAGCCTCCTTGGCGGTATTGTGGCTGGCTGAAGTCGTTGCCTTGACAGGGGTATGGGTAATTTACTGAGTTGCCACGAGTTGCGCTGATCGCGCAAACCCTTGTTCCGGCCCCCACGTCTCCACAGCAAGTGCCGCTCGTCCTCGTATTTGGTTCCTCCTTACTGAGCCATCTGTGCCGTCCGTGTCCCATAGGCCTGTGATTTGGTCCAATGGTTCTAGTGCCACTCCCGTGTCCGTGGCGTCCCTGATGAGGCTCGGGATGTCCATGACACTTTATCTTCTATCTATTTTATATTGAATTTATAGATATTACTTAAATATTTAACTTTACTTAAAATTATCATATATTATACAAATAAGAATAAGATATTACAAAATTCTAGTCTTACTTTAAAGTATATAAAAGGTCAACTCTTAAGCAAAAACACAGCCTTAACATTTCTAAACACAGTTAACTTATATTAAATTTAGTCAAAAATTAGCTTTATAATAACTAACAATGTAATAACAAATAATATAATATTAAAGTACATTTCAAAGTAGCTAATTAAGAACAGAATTAATTATAATACTTAATAATATCAGCTGCAATATAATAAACATATTATTAACCTTATAGTCTAGGTATTTCTCTTTAATATTTACTTAAATACCTATAATGACTTACTAATAACAATTAATAATAATGTAATATTTATTAAAACTAAGTTATAAATATAGTAGAAATTAAGACTATTTGAATAAATGTATAATATAATAGCAAAAACTTTAAGTATTATAAAACAGATAATATTAGTATACATTACTTAAACTTAAAGTTATTTAGAATAACTCAATTTGTAAATATAGTTTTCTTGTTATTAGGAACTAAAATCATTTTCTAGTTAGAATTCAACAAGAAAATGTACTATTATATCTTTTAATATCTTGAGCAATAAAATTTAAATTGTTAAGTAATAAATAATATTTAATAAAAAGAAAAGGAAAACACTTTTTATTACTTTTCAAATACCTCTTTATAGCAGATTTTATTAAGTTATCTACTACTTGCTGTTAGATAATTATATATTATATTATAATTATATTAAGGAATAGTTTATAATCTAAATTTTAAATAAGAAAACTTGAGTTACTCTATAATTGATATCTTCCTTATCTATATGCAATTACTGTATGATTTGGTATTTCTTGCTAACATATCCTTCAACTATTTATTATGAATATCTCAAGCTTTACTAAAATAATGCTATAGACATAAGAGTGACATCAGTTATTATTGGATCAGATTACAGTTCTACAAAATTAAGGATAGTACATATAGCTTAATAAGGATAAACTGAATATAAAGATGAATAGTACCTGCCAGAAGTAAGTAGAAATCAAAGCAAGACTTACACAATCAATACTCTTAGAACTGAAAGCACAACTTACAGTAACTCAATAAATCACTTATACCCTAATTAAGATAATAATATTAGTTAGTTATATAAATGCTAAGTAATTTATTGAGGAAGTGATTGACTATATAGAAGTTCCACAGACTATGAGACCTAGAACTATTAGATATAGATGAAGGACTAATAGAGTTGAGAAATTCTTGGCAGCTAAAAACATATCAGCTGAGTATAGTAGGTAGCTTAAGTATAAATAGAAGTTTATGAGCTATAATAATTCAAGTTCTTTTATAGGACTTAGTATAAGTCATATTGTAAGTTATACTAAGATGTATACATACCAAAGTAATATAAGTCATCTATTGGTAAGTAGTCAAGATATCAATGAAGTGGCAATTATAAATACTGTGTTAGAATATCAGGGAAAATGTCTTTCCTTCTCTCTTTACTGAATATCTTATTAGTTTAGCAATAAAGTTTCATACCAAATATTATTACTTAGGATATTATTTAATATAGTTATAGTAGAACTATTTTATTATCTTAGTATATAGGACTAATATAATTGTTCTATAGTTACCTCATAAACGCCTTGCTATATATCTGAATACTTAAAACAAACTAGAAAATAAGACTTTACTAGAGTTAAATCATCACACTATTTCAGCTAGTCAGGAATTTGTTTACTTTTCTTTATTATTGCTTTTAGTTAGTCTCTAGCTAAAGGCTTTCATAGTTTGTCAATTTCTGTTGATATTACTCTATTAGTATTGTAGTAGCTAGCTAACTCTATTAAGTAAGTGACGTCTGACTAAAGTATTGTCTTATATTTTTCAGTTACTATGTATAGTGTACAGTATACAAACTTAACAGTCTAAACTTTAATACTTTAGATAATATATCTTTAGTAATTTCTGTTATTACCTATATTTAGTAATTGACTTTCTTGGCTGTATATTATATTCAATGAAGCCTCATTTGTGATTTAATCTAATAGTTTCTGTATTACTCTATATTTTTAGTATTTTGTAGCTTAGAGTCTGAAATATCTGTAATATATTACTTTATTATTTATATTTGAATTACATTACAGCAAATTGTTACATTTAAACAAGTTTTGGCTTATTACTATAATGTGACAATAATACTAAATAGGACTTCTGGTATTTAATATTGAACTAGATATTACAGGAAGATATTTGTACAGCTATTAGATTTTTTTACTTCTAATATTAAAATATAGAGACTAATTATGGGTGCTGGTACAGCCACACCACCTTTTGGTGCGGCCACACCCCCCAGAATGGTATGGCCACACCATGGCGCATTGGTGCGGCCACACCCTTCCCATATGCCGATGGTCGAGTATGCAATAGAGTTAGATTTG
>JAJDMX020000071.1:0-135629 GCA_022345685.2 Nothomitra cinnamomea | reverse complement strand
CTCTGAATCTCCAGCATCAACTGCACCTTTGTTGTCACAACGTAGGGCAATTGCTTGAGCTTCTCTTTCATATACCGTCATACTCTTTCAATTGGGTTTAAATCTGGAGAAGAAGGTGGCCAGTTAAAGCCACGGATGCTGTGCTGCAGCCGGGGAAGTCTCGTTTTCCCCTTATGTACCTTAATACCATCTTCCATGAAGATATACTCCGGCCCTAACTAATCAAAAAGCGGGAAGACTATAGGTTCAAGAACTTGTTGCAAGTAGGCCTTAGAGCATATACCCTTCCATTCAGGGAGCTTCTCTAAAAAGACCAGCGGTGACTTGTAATCCTAACCCATAGCCCCCCAAATCATGATTGTGAACCTCCCTGATCTGTAGACCGACCGTATGCATTCAGAGCACTTCTTTTCATCACACCGGCGTGTTACCCAAGTTCTTCCCTTCTGTCCTGTCTCCCAAGTGCACTCATCTGAGAAGATTACCTTCCACCAGTCTCCTTCTTGCTCTCCGTCATCCCTGTGTACTGCATAGTCGGATGTGCCCCACCACCAGTGCTCTAGCGCAAACCCCAATCTCTTCTTAGCTTGTTGGTGTGATATGAAGGGCCAGGGGCATGATATACAGTGTCGGTAGCCCAGTTGACGTAGTTCTCGTCATATGGTACAGGCAGAAGCTTGGATGCCTAAGATTGATCAGACCCTTTCGTACGAGAGGCAGCACGTTGTATAAGTAGTAACAATAAACCGCAGGGCACAGCGGATCTCCTTTACAGTCATCATTCTAGTATTATTAGGCCTCGTTTTATGTAATCGTCGACTTGATTCCTGCCTCCGGATCTGTTGCACAGTCGATTGTGGGATGCTAGTAATTTTTTTGATTTCGCGGTCGGATTTTCCTTGCTTTGTGAGAACGCGTACGGTTTTGTGGGGAGGAGTCTTCCATTCGCCACCCTCACTTGTGCGTGGAGGAGATGACCAAAGAGGGTCTTTCATTGCAAATTTCAAGAGAATGGATTTAATGGTTGATTTGTTGTTTAATATTTAAGAGAAAAGGTGGAAATTATATAATGCGATGTGACGCGATTTAAGTGAGGTAGCCCAAGTTATATAGCCACAGCTCTTACCATTACAAAGACTATCGCAGCTCACCTACCAGAAGAGAGCTCAGCACGTGCCATCCACTGAACATGGCACCAAGGATATGTATCCTACTCCATACTGTACCCATGGGGAGAGAGTCTTTTAAATATTTCTAAAAAAATACTTCAATATTAAGGAGAGCACTCCAGCAGTTATAATCACCCTGATTTTATGGCTGCGGCATAGTTATAAAAATCAAAGTTGATGTGGCAGTTTGGGTCTTATAGGTCACAGCAGACTATCGAACTGCTAGCTTCGGATGCAGGCGACTGTAACCGAACCTCAACAGCGGCCCATTCTACCATGTCCAGCAACATCCATGCTCAGCCTCATTCGCAGCTTAGGCAACAATGTTAAGCTCATCCCCCATAGCTAGATTAATCAATCATCCAGTGATCTCATAGCTGCTTTTTTGCCGAAACACCTATATTTACCCCTTGCACTTTTTTAGGCGCTTTCATCGCGATCTGCATTAATTGTAAGATACGGCTGAGCTTGGAATTGCGGCAGATATCGCCGGCATGGTTTCGCTAGGATTGACGGTGTGTTAAGGACTGCTAACCTACTACGGCTCCTGGAAATATGCACCAGCTGACGTTGAATGGATGCGCAAGTCGATTAGGGTGCTGAGTGACATTTTTGAGGTCTTGGACGCATTGACCAAAAATGGGAAATTTGGTTCTGACATCCGCAACATACAGTCCCAAGTCATTAGTCTTCAACCGGTAAGTGAGTTCTCAAGGTAAACAATGCAAACACGTTAAATTCCTCAATGCCCACCCAGTATAAAATGACCTGCCATAAGTTAAGTCCTGTCAAGCGAGCCTATTTAGTGGGCAGACACAATGCTGGAGAAAGTTTTGGGCAAATTTCCCATGCAACCGATATTCCAAAAAGTACAATAGTTGATACCATCCACAATGTCAAAAAGCGAGACTATACCGATTCCCTCCCATGTGCTCAACCACGCAAGACAGATGCTCGAGATGATCGAATCTTACGGCGCAAAGTTAAAAAAGGTCCCCAAGCTTGTTATATGCCACTTGCAGAACTCTAATCTAATATTCAACCTCACCTCTCTTGCTCCACCATTTAACGTCGTCTAAAAGAATCTTACATCACCAAATTGCTTGCAAAAGGGTAACCAAAGCTGAAGAACAATCATAAGAAGGCTAGATACAAATGGGCTTGTAATTATTACAATTGGTCTACTGAAGAGTGGGAAAAAGTACTTTGAAATGATGAATGCATAGTAGAGTGATAGGCTGGCAAGGGACAAGTGTGGGTCTTTGGGACACCACAAGAAAAATGGAATCAGGATTGTATTGAGCCTCGAGGAGATCTTAAGAAGGATATTAAGATTATGTTTTAGGGTTGTTTTAGGGGTTGAGCAATGATGAGTCTTATAGATCTCCAAGGTGATCCAGAAAGTAAGGGAGGGGGGGTGTCACGGACAACCTGAGCCTCATTAGGAACGCTACGGACATGGGAGTAGCGCTGGAATTATTGGACCAGATCACAAGCCTATGGGACATGGATGGCACGGACAGCTTGGCAAGGATGAACTGAATACTAGGACAAGTGGCACTTGCCATAGGGACGTGGGGGCCGGAACAAGGGTTCGCGCAATCAGCGCCCTCGGCACTAAGAGTGCAACCCGCAGTAGCTCAGTAAATTACTCACACCCCTGTCAAGGCAATGACCTCAGTTAGCCACAGTACCTCCAAGGAATCTAGCCAGGAAGCGACCGGCCAACAGGAACCACCACGACTTACGGGCAAGGAACTGTTAGTTGTGGGCGAAGGGCCAGGAGAACTGAGAAACACTTGGCAGCTGAAGAACACGTCAGCCAGGTGTAGTGAGCAGCTTAGGTATAGACAGAAAGTACGAGTCATGATAACTCGGGTTTCATTAGTGGACTCGGCATGAGTCGGATATGAGCCACGCCGAGGAAAAAGCACCCCAAATGGTATGAGTCACCTGTTGGCAGGTGGCCAAGAGATCAGTGAAGAGGCAGCTATAAATATAGCATTGAAATCTCAGGGAAAGTGTCTTTTCTTTCTTTTTCATTGAAAGTCTTGTTAGTTTAGCAATATAAGCTTCGTACCAAGAATCATCATCCAAGATATCTTTTGATATAAGTTGCAGTAGGACCGTTTCGCTATCCCAGTATACAAGACTAACATAATTGTCTCATGGTCACCCAAAGAACGCCACGCCGTATACCTGAACACCAAGACAAACTAGGAGACGAGACCTTATCGGAGTCAGATCGTCACAGGGGGGTTACAGGCTAAGTTATTCTTGAGTATGCACTTAAGAAAATACTGCTACAAATTTTGGATGGTTACTTAGATATTATACTTATGCAGGATGGGGCAAAGGTTCATCAGAGGAAGGAATTGGTTGCATGGTTGAAGGAAAAAGGGTATCAGACAATGGAGTGGCCGCCTTATTCTCCTGACCTCAATCCAATTGAGTATGTTTGGGCTGAATTAAAAAAGCTGGTCTATAAGCTTCACCCAGAGCTTTACTCTATGGAAGGTCTTGAGGATGCTATAGTTAAGAAGATTAAGAGCGCTGTCTATGAGGCCTGGGAGCAGATTTCCGACAAGTTTCTTTATAGCCTTATAGACAGCATAGAGGACCGGGTCAAGGCAGTGAGGAGGGCGTGCGGGGGATACACACGATATTAAATTCTACTTTGTATATTAGACTATCTATACTTAAAGTCTAAGGAGGTAAAGACTCCGCATTGAGCTGTTGCGCGGGTGTTTGCTGCTTTGTTGGGGTATCGCAAAACCCGACCGGTCGGAGACTTATGACCTAGGACTGTAGTGAAGCAGAACATCGGGTCATGTGAAAGTTGGCCTAACAGGCTGAAGTCGAAGTTAGATAAGATCAAGGTCGCTCCGGAGAGGGATAGTTGGAATGAAAGGGCCAGAGCACATTTCCGAAGGTTGTTGTATCCACTCAAGGAATGCACAGTTGAGAAGCTCATAAGGATTGCGAATGAGCTGCGAAATAATTTGAGTGTAGCCCTACAGGCCCCGCAGATGTAGGTCTTCCGCGACTATGGCAGTATCCACTACCAAATACCTGCGCAAAACTAATTAAAATTTTTCCAGCGATGCGCCCGCTGTTTCTATAGAAAGGATAGACACGTCCCTGAAGAAATTTAATGGCCTGGGGGTTCAAGTCGCTTCGGTGGTCGATTACTCGAAATCCAACCTCCGGAAGACGGACGGACTAGAAATACAACTAGCCAGGGGAATCGACTACTTGAAGTCCAACTTCGGCTTAATCTTAATAGGTGTTGATAGACTGCAGAAGTCTCTCGCCCAAGCAAGAACCGGAATTGATGAACTGGCTTTCTCTTACAACGGTACAGATCTGGGGCTGATTTTTCCCATTTCCAAAGATCTTTGCTGAATGTATCATTCTTCAAATAAAAGCCTTCAGAAGGTCTACGACTGGCTCTCACCCCTTTGCTGGGGAATTCGAAAATAAACAACTTGACACATTCAACCTCAAAGGCCGACAAGATAGACTAGGATACTGGTTGTTAGATAGGACTGAATTCAAGCAGTGGATGAGTGGTACAAGCAAGTTTTTGTGGTATTGTGGAGAACGTATGACAGCCCTGTACCCTGCACTGCATCGAGTGTTTATCCTCTCCATTCACAGGGAACCGAGAATGCTAACTAAAGACTAGCTAGCGTTAATAAAACCGTGCTAGCGTAATGCACTGCCCTTTCCACATTCTCTAGAAAACCTAAACTAAACGAATTACTGTATAGTTCATTCGATGTCGATTCTCTGCAGAAGAATCGTGAGAACCCTGATGTTGGAGTCGCATACATATATTGCAACTATAAAGACGTATCGAAACAGACACCGGTTAATCTGATTACAAGTCTACTGCACCAGCTTATCCTTCAGAAAGCAATTCTATAAGGTGAATTGACAACTTTACATAAAAGCCACATCCAAAACAAAACGCGACTAACACTAGGTGAATGTACAAAAATTCTTCAAGCTGCGGCAGATTCCTTCTCCAAAGTTTGTATCGTAATCGACGCACTGGACGAATGCCCAGAGGTTGACCAAGCTAGGCAGACCTTATTGAAAGAAATTGGAAAGTTGGATCATGTGAGCGTCTTGACCACCTCTAGGAATATACCAATTGAGAGTGAGCTGCGAATTGCGACTCGGTTGGATGTGCAAGCCGGCAATTTGGACATAATGAATTATCTCGAACATCGTTTGGGAAGGTCAGATCGAATAAAAAAGGTTGCCGAAAAGGATTTAACCTTGTACGATGCTATCAAACATGCTATCTCTGAGAAGGCTAAGGGGATGTGAGTTTACCTTGTACTCGCATATATCCTTGACAGGCATGTAAAATGCCCACTAACGTAATCTATAAGGTTTTTGCTGCCTTTTTCGCAGCTGGAGTCGTTGATGACGAAAAGGTTTTATGCTGGATCAACTATGCGCTCAGACCGTTGACGACTAAGGAAATTCAAATCGCATTAGCGGTTAGGCCTTGCGGCCATGACCTGGGTGAAGACGGCTTTTAGAGGAAGAAAGACTACTATCTGTTTGCGCCAGTTTAGTCACTATTCAACAGGAGAGCCAGACGATCATTTTGGTACATCATGCCGCTCAGGAATACTTCAAGTGCAGAGGTAACAAAATATTTCCCACGAGCTTAGTTAGACATAGCAACCATTTGTTTGATATACCTATCGTTTGACGTCTTCGAGAAAGGCCCCTGCGCCAGTTGCGAGGAGTTACAGAAACGACTCCAGGAGTGTCAATTCCTCAAATACGCAGCTATGTATTGGGGGAATCATTTCATCTCGAGTCCTGAGGAAAAGGTGAAGGACCTGGTCCTAGGTTTTCTAAAGGAAGATTCGAAAGTGCCTAGCTCTGTTCAAATCATTCACAGAAGCATCATAGAGCCACGTAGTGACCGCAACCTGAGACACAAACGGTTCAAAGACAGTCGACCCCCGCTGCATGCCATTCACAGATTATGGCTGGCTGCATATTTCGGCTTAAAGGACATCATTGCGACGATGTTAAATAGGGGGTAAATGCCTTGACAAGGACTGGCTGTAGAGAAACGGCATTACATCCTGCGGCCCGCCGCGGGAATGATGCCGTAATACAGCTATTGCTCAAAGCTGGGGCTGAAATTAACGCCATAAATGAATCCAGAAATTCCCCGCTGTTAATTTCGACTTAGTGAGGAGCAGAATCAATTGTACAGATACTGCTATAGAAGGAGGCTGATGTGCGGGCGAAGGATGATAACGGATGGACGGCGATGCACAATGCAGTCTCGAACGGGGACAGGGCGGTCATTGCGCTCTTGCTATGACATGGGGCGGATGTAGGGGCGAAGGATGATAGTGGATGGACGGTGATGCATTAAGCGGCCGATAACGGGGATGTGTAAGTCATGAAGCTGCTGGTAAAAAGGGGGGCCGACCTGGGGGCGAAAGATAATAGTGGACAGGCAGTACTGCACATTGCAGCCTTGAGTGGACACGAGGCGCTCGTACGGCTACTACTGGAGAAAGGGGCAGATGCTGGGGCAGGGGGTTATAGTGGATACACAGCGCTACAATGGGCAGCCCACAGCGAGCATGAAGCAGTAGTTCGGCTTCTCCTAGGGCAGGAGGGTGTTCATCTAGAGTCAAAAACTGAGGATAGCTAGACCCCTCTATTGTTGGCCACAGTGAAGGGCCATGGTGCAGTGGTCTAGCTGCTACTAGAGAAATGGGTAGAAGCCGGGGCCGAGGATGATAACAGATGCACAGCGCTACACTGGGCAGCCCACAGCGGGGACAAGGCGGTAGTTCGGCTTCTCCTAGGGCAGAAAGGTGTTGATCTAGAGTCAAAAACTGAGGATGGCTTGACTTTTCTGTCGTTGGCCGCAGAACAGGGCCACGATGTAGTGGTCCAGCTGCTGCTAGAGCAGGAGGGTGTTAATTCAGAGTCGAAAGATAAGTGTGGATGAACGCCGCTGTGTTGGGCGGCCAAAAATGGGCACCACGCGGTATTACGGCTGCTGAAACAAAATCCATGCGATCTTGTAGGGGAGGACGCCAACAAGTTCAGCGGTGAGTCGGGCGAGGATGGCAACAAAGAGGGCAATGACGAGGACGGCAACGAAGAGGGTAACCACGAGATGAAGGACTAAGACGTCAACCCTGCCCGTAACTCTTGACGACTATACTCTACGATGAGTGAGCATTTGGGTTTTATATAGCCACTTGGCCATGGCTGCTTCCGGCTATCACATCGACACGGCCAGCAATGAAGCAGAGAGAGCTCAGCTCCGGTTCTTCCTAGTCAACCTTGATAGGGCTTCAGCGGTTCACAGCCCCTTTCGAGTACTGCGCATGCATATTGTTCTGTGTATTATCAGTCAGTTTGTCGTCCTTAATACCTTTATAACCAAGACATTTCCCCAGCAGTTAACTGACTCTTTATTTCCCTATTCGAATCAGACGTTACTAGGAGCTCTGGAAAGTCAGACGGCGAGGCAGAAATTTCTCGAAGTTCAAACTTTAGCCCCCACCAATGCAGCCAATCTTGAGAGGCAAGAAGGGCAAGCGTCTCTACTTTGCGAAGGAGGAGGATATACCGCTTAAAGGAGGCAGACCTCTTAGCAAAGGCGCATTTGGCCTAGCCGATACAGTCACCAGGAAGCTCAGCTTTAAAGTATATGCTACCTCGTAGTAAAACGTTCGAGAAAGGCGAAAGGATCTTTGGAGAAGTTGCTGCGGAGATATTACTACTCAAGGAGTTGTCTCACAGGCACATCACCTACCTTGCTGGAAGCTACACTAACCCTGGATTTGTGGGAATCATTGTGACTCCCTCGGCAGACTGTAACCTCGAGCAGGGTCTGAGCGTCTCTCTGTTACCCACTGGAAGGCGCGACCTTTTGTGGATCTTTTCGGCTGTTTGACATCGGTGTTGCTGTATCTGCGCGATAGCAATGCTCGACATAAGAATATCAAGCTACGAAATGTCTTAGCCAAAGATGACAGCATTTATGCTACGGGCTTTAGAATCTCTCTGAAGTGGATGGACTGAAGTACTATGTCCTGATGTCACATTACTCTAAATATTAATCATCTATGACTTATCGTTACAATATAGTTATTGCTAATTCATACGTGTTTGCATTGCTGCAGGAGAGATCACACTGCTATCCGCTTGAAAACGCACTGTCAATCACTATACCATCCTCCCATTCTCCCAATCCTTCCAACTTTGCGCCGCTCTTCGAGCCCGCCGGACCATGTGTATCCCCCGCGACATCCCCTAGGTCTACCGTGCTCCCACCACCGATGGATTTGAACCCCGCTCTTCCCCCCTCTCACTACATCGACAAACGGCTTAACATTTGTTGGACGGAACGGTCATCTATTGACTATAGCCCCAAAGGGGCCTTATATAGACAGCAGTGGCGATGGCCGCGTCAGCGGCATCGCCACTACTTGTCACCACCATGATGCGACAGAGGCGATTTCCAACAAAAACGAAGGCTGCAGACTTCCCACAGTTATCGAGGTGTCTCCGGCGTTCTGGTGTTGGTGGTGATGCTCGATTAAATCAACATCGCATCGCCCACTGTCTCTACCCCGCTCCACCTACATGCGGCCTCAGTTCATTGGCAAGGCGCAGTTGGTCTTATTAAGGTTGCCTTCAGTCTCATGCGAAATCGGTCGAGCCGAAAGTACATAATCTACCATGTCGTATTTGCTATGTTGTACGCCATTCGCCAAGCACGCCATTGAAGAATGGGGTACGCTGGAGCTAAGGCTGAGTGGCGTATAACATGCGCCACAATGAGCATCAGGAAAAAGGTATTTACGTCTTGAATATTAAGCTTGCTTCTCTGTGTCCTGAAGATTAAGATGAGATGAGCTCACATCTAAACGAAGCGTCCAGATTCGGTAATGAAATTATCATAAAGATTATCTATCTTTAAAATTTACCCCTAATGTTCTATATCTCACAAAAGTAATCAAAAAGGATATTTTACCAACACCTAAATCGAAAATTGGGAGTAAACACCCTAAGCATTGAGGGCCTGTCTTTCCTGACGAGTACATACTAAATACACCACCAGCAAACCGAGTTAGAGCTAAATAATATAGGTAAAATTGTTAAAACTTTCAGATAAGGTATGAAAACCAATTAATTAATAATATGAGAGCGGTAGAGATGTCTAAGCCGAAGTATTAGTTGGGGGTCAATTACTCACATACCCTCCAAAAGTTGAAATTTCACCCGTTTGTCCCATTCCCAATCTCGTTATAATTACCCCCTAAACGCATATACGTTTTTCTCAACAACCCAATTGAGCGTTAAATCCAATTTCACTTATACGGTCAATTGCACAATTACCTAGCAGATATTTTTGAGTATTTTTGAGAATCAAAAGGCATTGTAGTTGCGCAGCAGTACACGTTACTTTAGGAACGCCGCAGGCGCTCCACGGGCGACAGGGCGCCTAGAATTAGTGACCCACCTACCCGAGCAACAGCAGTATCGCACGCAAGTGTCCATACCCTCACCACGTAGAACCAGCAATAGATATAACTCTGGAAAAGGTAACCCCCATGTCTCGAGATGCAATTGCAAAGAATTGAAGAGCATTTCCACAGCTTCGTTATGGCTTAACAGTCATGAATCTCAACTATGCACAGGGTATGAGTCGGTCTTGCCGTGACCCTAGCCACCCAGACACACACGCCCACGGCCCACTGTGGCCAATCCTGCAGCGCCAGCCTGACCTGGGTAGTCTCGTCCTCTTGCGAGATTGCGCTTGTATGGCGGCGGCCCGGCTGCTGGAAAGGACCTGGGGAAGGTAGCTATGGTACGAAGTTCACATCATGGTCACCATTTACAGCCATCTACATAAGGTAAATATACTGAAACACATCTGGTTCTGGCAGCTGTTCTTCCGCGAATAGAGGAGGGAAGTCTGTTCCCAGTACGCTGACTAGGTCACTCAGTTACACTTACCCCGGCTACCTAAAGCAAAATACCTCTTAAGAGAGATCATGGGAGCTTATCAGACATATTGTTGGAAACTAGTAAATACGTGGTTGACACGCCGGAGCATCAAAATAATGCTCGAGCATAATTTCCCGCGTTCGATCACGTGTAGATAAATACCCCCTACAAAACCATGTAAATTAGAGATTTTCCGGGGGGAAACACGCTAGAAGAATTACAAGCGGTTATATCATCAAAACAGACCTGAGTCCCACACATATGAACTGCCACACACTAGAAACATGGCACCGCTGTCCTGGAAGCGGGTGCCGCCATCATTATTATATGAGAGACAAGCCTACTAAACACACTTGTCTCAGCCCTGACCTTGGGCCCCAGACCGCCGCGCTGATGGTCAGACCAATAGAGAAGAGCAGCATCACGATCCAGATCGTCCACAAACTGGCGTATTAACGGGCGATATGGAAGATAAGGGGAGAGTGTGAGAATATTAATCCTCACACTCGTTCTTGAGCCTTAGCTCGGGCTTTTATACTCAGCCTTTTTTTATATATTATGCAGTGACAAGAATGTTTAGACACGAAGCGAAATCGCAAAACTTGCACGTACACAACATATTTTTTCTAAAAAAATGCCTCCAAGAGTTCCGAAAACGACGCGCCGTGAAGTAAACCCAATTACTAGAGCCGAAATGCTTGGAATACATAAGGCTGGAGCAAGTTTGCGTGCCATTGGAGAGGAATACGATCACCATCCCAGCACAGTCGCATATACTATTCAAAAAGCTCCTGAACGTGACCACCACAAATCAGCAGCACATGGTGGACCACGAAAAACAACTAAATTGCAAGATAAAAAGTTGCAAAAGGCAGCTATTTCTAGTGCAAAAAAGCGACGGGTTTCACTAGGAGAATTGAGCGTGAACTTAATACCAGGGGTGTCACAGCGCACAGTGCAATGTCGCCTAGAAGAAGTCAATATTCGGAAATGGAAAGCCGCTGGCCAGCCACTTTTAAAGCCCAAACATAAAGCAAATCGACTTGCTTGGGCTCTACAATATGAAGAAATAGACGAAGATGATTGGGACAATGTTGTATGGAGTGACGAAACGTCAGTACACAAGCAAGATGGAAAAGACAATGTTTGGGTGTTCCTTACACCACAAGAAAAGTGGGATCAAGACTGTATCGAGCCAGTTGCACAAGGCGCATGTACTGCAGTAATGTTTTGGGATACTATGCAGGTGAACAGCGGGGTGGCCTAACAGTTCTGGAGCCAGACGAGGAGTGAACTGGTAAGAGAGGTATTACAGGCTCAATTATTTTAGAGGATGCCTATCAGAAATTACTTCCGAATATGCTTGATAATTTTCCTGCCCAAGTATTCATGCAGGACAACGCTAGAACCCATATTTTGGAAGCTATAACGGACTGGCTAAAATCCAAAGATTATACAGTAATGGAATGGCCACCTTAATCACTGGACCTTAACCCCAATGAAATGGTGTGGAAGAAGTTAAAGAACCTAATCTTTAAAAATCACCCAGAGCTTCGGACCATGACTGTCGGAACGGAAAAAGTGAAAAATGCAATTATTGAGGCCTGGGAGTCTCTAAAACAGGAATTCTTCTTCAGTCTTACTGCTAGCATGCCTCGAAGAGTAAAAGCAGTCATTAAGGCAAAAGGCGGCTACACAAAATACTAGATTGCCGGGTGTCTAAACACTCTTGTCACATCATTATATGTTGTCTAATGCTGCGATTCCAACTTTATGATTACGCTTCGATGTCACGGCTGCCTCTTTTACCTGTACTGTTATCACTGTTCGCCCGATTGGACAGTTTTTTTTATCTTTTGCCGCCTATGTTCGTATGTCATTTTCGATTTTGCACGTAGGCCCGGCCAAGGGGGGAAAAGGCGGCTACGGCTTACTCAGCAGTTTACGGCTGTGCTATTATCTACTCATCTCCCCGCACTCTGTTTTCCTTCGGCGGCGTGCTACCTCTCGCGTCGGCGAACGCGTCCCCGTCCTCCCGTCCCCTGAGAGGGGGCAGGGCGTGATCTGGACGGGGATTTTTTTTTAAAGTACCCACATAATACCCATCGGGGCTGGATTTTACTGCGGGCAGTCTCGGTTTCAACTGGGAACGTATGTGGTTGTTTATCTATGCAAAAGTACGAGTGGAGATGAGCCAACGGTCGCGTGGATACCCCCTTTTTGGGGTTTTGAGATAAGAATGTAACGGATATTATGTTGCCTCCTTACGCATTAACGGGTGTTTCACGCGGAGCACTATGTGCATGCGAGGGACGTTGCCCAGATTCCTCCTGCTCATCCTACAGCCGAATTTTCCGTTTCTGCTGCCAGAAAGGCATTTTGAAAGAGGGCTGGTCGGAAAAAGCACGCAAGAGCATAATTGCAGCTTAGTGGAGAAGTGTCAAGCAGGTACCACGATTACTCTGTATGAGGCGAAGTCGCAGCTAAGTGATATGTTTGTCCAATGAAAACCACGAGTTTCTAGGTAGAAGTGATGAACGTAACTTCTAATGGCAGGTGAGCGTGATATGATTTCAAGTGATTCACATGCCTAAATAACTTCACGATCTTTATTGTATGCATACTACACTACACTACTCGATCATTGAGATTTGCTACAAGAAGTCTGTGCGCATTAGTTTCTTGCTATGTGGCCGAGCGTTGTCCCGGAAACTAGCTTACCTGCAACCGCGTTGCGAGTGGATATTTTGCTGGGATAGTTTATAGGCAAACCAAGTGGTCTTAGCATGTTAAACGTAGACCCTCGGTCTGGTGGTCATGATCGATCCCCAAGGGAGAGGCATATCTTTTTAATTTTTTTAATTTTTATTTCTTTTTCGATAACCTTACGAAGTACTCTCCCTGCAGGTCGCCTCCATATTTCATGTGCCAATTTTTCTATTAAATTTTGGATTCTCACTGGTTTTGAACATGGGTACGGGGTGCTTGGCGTAAGCGACAGGGGCTCGGGTAACGAACCCGCCAATCGCAGCGCACGAGTTGCCGCTCCGCGGGCCGCTCCGCGAAGGTTTCTGTCGGTGGCAGAGCCTGGGTAAGCAGAGTTTCGTCTCCATGCAGCCCGCTTCAAGAGAAAGTCAACCGACTGAAAGGCGACAAGGCTGAAATCCAACAAGACTGGGGATGTTTAATGATTAAATCTCTTTTTGCATGTGAAGTCATTCACTAACATGCAGTCGCGGCTCAAAAGTCTCCGTCAACTTGACCAGGTGACCATGTATCTTTGTATTGCCAGCATAGCCGCCCTACTGCGTAGAATGTCGTGGTCCTGATGTGCTGCCTGAGGCGCAGAATGGAGTACGCACAGTACTAGGTCAAGAGTTACCGAACATTTTCGCCACCTCATCAACTCAACACGATTCTAACTACGACAATGACAGCAAATCAGATCTTGTTAAAATAAAAGGGAGCATTAAGAAGAAATTCGCCAGTAAGTGCTCTCTAGAATTTACATGAATTTGTGGAATTTAGTGGCTAGTGATATAGTGCATTTTATCGTTACTGGTGAGGCATTTAGTCTCATCCAAGTGTACAGTGACTTTTGACCCCTAGCTATACAACAGAGAGGCTGCCACTACAGAACGCCTCTCAATTCATCCTGGGGAATGAGTCAGGAAGGACTGGTAGTCAGATGCTTCTGATCTTATGCCTGCGTAGTAGTGCTGCACGCCTTGTATCGGCCTGTGCCACTTTTCTTGGCCCAGCTGAAGGTTGTGGCGTCCCGCCTTTCTGTGATTCGAGGATACAGCCTCCTGCGTACGCAGACCGTTTCGGCAGGGATACACTTTAACAGCGCCGCACAGTTGCGCAGTGCTTCCCAGTGCTGACCCAATCAATCAATGGCGATCTGACCGTTAGCCACCTTCCCATTCGTATACCTTGCGCCTGTCTCTGTGCAGGCAGCAGACGCCGCCAAGTATGTCCTCCATCTGCACTGAGTAAGTTGGTCCGTATAAAGTGTGCGAAGAAACCCTCCTCATCCAGATGAGTTCCAATTTCCTCTGATATCTACGCATAGGACGTTCTTTTCGATATTTCTGACGGTGTCGCAATTGCAGAGCGTTCGATATTTAGAGCAATTTCATGCTTGTCGTCTTTATTCTCCACCTCTTATTTGCCAATTCCGTCACGGCCTTAAATCCAGCCTCAGGAAAACCTACACCGTACAACCCCATCAGTCCCCGCAACTCCACTCCAATAAATAATGCTACGAAAGAAGCCCCCACCCTTCAAGGGTGGACTCCTTCGCCGAATGGCCGCGGATCTGTAGACATCCTGTGGTCCTGCGTCTTTACCATCTTTCTCTGTAGCTGGTCTGTTCTCTGCCTGAACGTTCCCGCACCACACGATAGCGGGTGGCGTAAATTCCGACGCAGATTCTATCTGACGGGCCTGGGTATCTTGGGACCCGAGTTCACCCTCATGCTATCCATCGGGCAGTGGCAATCAGCGCGTCGCTCGGTCAAAGACTTCAAACTCCTGGGCTATCCCGAGTGGTTGATGAGCCACGCATTCTATGCCGACATGGGCGGTTTTGTACTACAGACACCAGATTGGGTGCCTTTCCCTCTAGATGCGAAGCAAGTTCATTATCTGGTCGCGGAAGGATACATTGCGTACCCAAACCTCGACAAAAGAGTCATTGACGACAAGGACAAAACGGAACCCCTCGTTCGAATCCTCACGATCTGTCAGATCCTCTGGTTCTGTCTCAACTGCATCGGCCGCGTAGCCCAGCGTCTTACACTCATAACCTTCGAACTCACAACACTCGGCTTCATCGTCTGCACCCTCGCAACGAGCTTCTGCTGGGCCCATAAACCCTCCGACGTTGACACACCCGTCATCCTCGAAACTTCCACCACAATGACGTCGATCCTCATCCAAGCCGGTGACCGCGCACGGCAACCCTACAGCCGCACGCCCCTTGATTTTGTCAGTCGCAAGGAGTGGTTCTGGACACAATACTGGGCCTACTGGATCAATATCCTGCGCAAAATGCACCTGAATTTCGGCTCTCGGGCCCGGCCGCTGAATCGGATCCCCAACGACAATTTCCCTGAGATGTCCCCGCTCGACATGTTCATCCTCCTCTTCTTCAGTGGCATCTTTGCCGCCATAAACATCTGCGGCTGGGGCTTTCACTTCCCGACCACCATCGAGCAAACCCTCTGGCGCGTCTTCACCGTCATGACGCCTGCCACCCTCGCCATCTTCTATCTCTGGGACATATTCATCTCGCAGTTTCTCCCCGGGCTGAAGAAGCGCTTTGAGCGGCCAAAACCGGCTGTGACTACAACGGACCAGCTTCCTCACTGGTTCGGAGCAAAGGCGGAGCCGCTCAGAGCTAAAGCGAAAGTCACGGCGGCGAGACTAAGGAACATTGGACAGCAGAAGGATTCGGCGTTGGATGTACCGCTCAAAGCGATATTTCCTCTTTCCTTTGTTGCGACTTGCTACTGCGTTGCACGTGCGTATATTATCATTGAGGATTTTATGGCACTGCGCGCCTTGCCGCCCAGTGCGTATGATACTGTTAATTGGTCGGCGTTTTTGCCGCATATTTAGTGGTATGCGCACTTCCTAGCCCGACTATTGTTGGCTGAAGGTAGGATGAATGGCGAGTGAGGAGTTTGAAGTCTAACGACTCCTCACACTCGTTTTGGAATTGATATGAGAGTGAGGAGTCGGAGGTTTGGCAAACTTCTCACATATGTCTTGGAAATTGGTGCCGAGGGACTGTATTGGTGGGGCCAGACGTGGCGATGGGTCTATTCGTGAAAGCAACACTTCCGTCCGGTCCCATCCCACCAGTGGTCACGGAGTTCTCTGGTATCACTTTTGGAGAGGAATTCACCAATACATCTGGAGAGAGCAGTTCCTTCAAATACGAGCTGTCCGACCGCATGGCGAACTCTTCAACCGCATCACGCGGTTCCTCCTAAATCTATCCATGCAGCCCGGATTATGTACCACGCCGTCCGCGAGTCCGGCCACACCCACCGGCACATGATCCAAGACCTCGCCCTTCCAGAATCCACCCCACCA
The DNA here is from genome assembly GCA_022345685.2 of Nothomitra cinnamomea. NCBI lineage: Eukaryota > Fungi > Ascomycota > Geoglossomycetes > Nothomitra > Nothomitra cinnamomea. The sequence goes on along the minus strand of JAJDMX020000071.1, from coordinate 119,334 downwards.
TACGCCAACCTATCCAGTACGTTAACCAAGACTTCGGGATCTACCCGCTGTGGCTCTGTCCGCTCCGCCAGAGCTCAACGGACCCCAAGATCCCCCTCCACTCGCATACCGCAACCACCCCTGGCACGGCCAAGGGGGTGGCGGGGGAAAGGGAAAGGGAAAGGGACACTCTCACCAACGTCGGCATCAGGGGTCCCGGCCCCGCATCACACACGGCCTTCGTAGCCACGAACCGCGCTCTGGAGCGAAAAGTCCACGAGCTCCGTGGTGTGAAGTGGTTATATGCGCACGCGTATTATACGGAATCCGAGTTCGGGGACATCTACGACAGCGCATGGTACGAGGCTCTCAGAGAGAAATACCATGCCAAGGGTTTGCCGAGCGCCTATGGTGAAGCGAAGGTCGACCCGGAGAAGGCGAGAAGGGCGGTTAGTGGCGTGTGGTCCATTTGGCCGCTTAGTGGGCTTTATGGAGTGCTGAGGGCCGTGGTGGGGAGGGATTACCTTCTGGCTACTGGGGGTAGGCTGAGGGGGGTGGTTTGGGGGTTGCTCGTTTTGTTAGTTAGGATGTTGGTTGCGGCTGTGCAGAGGGTTCTGCCGTATACGGGAAGAGTTGTAGACGTGGACCCGAAGGCAAGGTAGCTGGAGTGTGTTATTTTGAGATGTTTTTGAGACTAGGAATTGGCGGAGTGGAACTGGGAGGTCATGTACCCACGAGAGATTTAGAGTATTCTCTTTTTTTTCCCTCCCTCTCTGCTTCATCTGTCGTGTAAATTTTTTTAACAGAAAATTACTAAAATGCCACGATTGTTGATCTTATTTACTGGCCTACTATAAAAAGTCCACCGAAGTACCGCGGTCCTGACCTCTGTACCTATTTGAGCAAGGATTAATAACCAGGCGATTAGAAAGTTAAAATTATGGGTTAATTATTCGAATACCCCTCAAAACTTCAAATCTTACTCGAAAAGGAAAGAAGGTAAAGAAGCAGATTACCTGTAGCCATTGTGGCCAAAGTGGGCACAACAAAGCGACGTGCAGAAATCAAACTGCTTAATGTACGTAGCCGGGGGCATTCGAGTAAAAGAATTCAGAATGGGGAGTACGCGAGTAAGATTGAAGTTCTAGGGGGTATCCGAGTAATTAACCCTAAAATTATAGAGCAATTTTCTAGTGCCTGTGGGAAGGCTCGCAACATTTTTTGCAAGTTATATCACAATTCAGTAGATGCAATCCATGGAGTTTGTAAGACTGTCTTATAAATTTGTTGTGGGCTTGTCGCTAAATCTTAATGATATATAGGTGCTGGTTAGGCGCCTTAATGTTTAACCTTACACTTAATATCAGCAAAAGGGCGAGGCCGTCCTGGAGATTGAACTTCGCTTCGTGCTCTCCCTAGCGTTAGTACCGCCCCCAATAAGGCCCAAACTGCCACATCAAAAATTCGCAAGGAAAATTTCTTTTAGCCCAGCTCTGGCTTCAGCCCCACTTTCCCCACTACCCGCCATACTCTTTCACCTTCTATGGGCGCAACTCAGCAATAATAAGATGGTGCCATTACCTATTGATTTATTCTATTACAAGCCAGATATTTATAGGCTCTATGTAGAAGAGAATCAAATATTATCTAAGGTACTAAAGTTTCTTCATAATAAAGTAAGATGTGGAAAGTTTGTTTACCCCCAACAAACTTCACTCTGTATACTACCACATAGCCTTTGCAAAATTTAAAATACTTTACAACATAGAACTAGATTATTTATATGGTAGCCCAGCTTCCAACTAAATTTAAATGTTCCACAAGATAGAGATCGGCTGTAATAATTCAACTTTGACAGGGTCTTATCTTTTAGTTGTTTTAAGTATTCAGATATATAGCAAGCTATTTGTATAATAACTATAGGACAGTTATGTTGGTTCTATATACTAAAATAATAAAATAGTTCTATTGCAATTATATTAAATGATATTTTAAGTGATAATTCTTAGTATGAAGCTTAATTGCTAAACTAATAAGACATTTAGTAAAGAGAGAAGGAAAGATGCTTTCTTTGAGATCTCAATATAGTATTTATAGCTACCTCTTTACTGATTTCTTGGCTACCTGCTAATGGGTGACTCATACTACTTAGTTTACATACTTCTTAGCATAATTCATAATATGACTTATACCAAGTCCAGTAATGAAACCTAAGTTATTATAATTCATAACTTTCTGCCTATACTTGAGCTGCCTACTATACTTAGCTAATGTGTTCTTTAGCTATCAAGTTTCTTTTAGTTCCCTTGGTTCTCTATTTATATCCAATGATTCTAAGTACTGTAGTTTGTAGTTATGGACATCTTGGGCCCTAAGTCGCAAGATACTACAAATATAGAAGTGACATAGAAACTATTGAATTAAATTGTAAATAAAGCCCTATTAGATATAGCATACAGCCAAGAGAGCTAGCTATCAAATACGAATAACAATAGAATTTGTCGAAATGTGGGATCTATAGTAGTTGTATATAGATTACTTAGCCTATATACTGCACACTATGCACAACAACTGAAAAATATGAGAAAATACTCCGGTCAGGCAGCCTTTGCTTAGTGGACTCAGCAAGCCACTATGATGCCAAGAGAATTATATAGGAAATGATCAATGCATTACAAAGGCTTCTAGCTAGAAACTGGCTAGAAGCGATTTAGGAAAATAAGCTGAACCTCTAATTAGCTGAGGTAGTTAAGAGACACATTAACTAAAAGTAGTGAATTGTACAATAATTATATATAGGTAAGATAGATATAAGTTATACAGTAACTTAAGTCTCTTTATTTGAAATTTGGGTTGTAAGTAATACTTTGATATTACTGTAATATGGTATGTGATTACCTAATAGCAGGTGGTTAGTAACTCAATAAAGAGCTGCTATAAAGAGTACTTAAAGAGTAACAGAAAGTACTTTCTCTTTCTTTTCATCAAATATATTATTTAGAAGTCTGTTACTTAGTAACCTGGTTTTATCATCTAAGATATCGAAAGATATAATTGCATGCTGTCTTGCTAAATTCCAGCTGGGAAGTGATTCTGGTCCTCAGCAACAAGAAGACTTTATTCTGAATTGAGTTATCTAAAGTATCTAAGTTCAAGTAACGCATATTAGTATCGCCTATTTTACAGTAACTGAAGTTTCTACTGTTGCATCTATTAAGCTGACATCTCTTCATTACTAATATATTTTCTACAAGGTTAAAACTCTGTAAATAATACTTCTAACTAGCCCTTATAATATTCTTCTAGATAAAAACCTTATTATAAGCATAAAATTATAAATAACTATGTTGATATTCTTGAATTTTGAAGAGTAAATAAACTTTTCATATAATGCTGTAGCAATATCAAGGTCAGCAAGAATACACTTTACTGGTGAAATAAAAAATGGGACTATTAAAAAAATATATAGTCAGAAATCGAAAAAACCTTACTAGCAGAAAGAATAACCCTAAGTTATTAAATAGAGTTAAGAAGACTTAATGTCATAAATATTTCAGGCCCTAAGCTACAAGATGCTATAGATACGGGAGTAGTGCAGAAACTATTAAGTTGGATTGCGAATGAAGCTCTATTGAGCATGAAATACAGTTGAGAAAGTTAGCTACCGAATACAAACAGTGATAGAACTTACTAGAGTAAAGGCCCAGAGTAGCAGTGTGTAGGTTGCTAAGCCTGCACACTGTATGCTGTGCGCAGAAACTGAAAAACATGAGACAATATCTTAGGCAAGTAGCCTTTGCTTAGCGGACTCAGCCAGTTGTCACAATGCCAAAAGAGCTATACAAGCAGCAACTAATGAACTACAAAGGTTTTTAGCAAGAGATTGGTTAGAAGTGACTTAAGAGTCAAGTTAATAAATTCCTGACCAGTTGAGATAGCTGAGAAATATGCTAGCTAAAAGTAGTAAGTTATGCAGTAATTGTATATAGGTAAGAAGAGTATGAGTTATTATGTGACTCAGGTTTCCTTAATTAGAAATCAGACTATGAGTTACACCTTAACATAACTATAATATAGTATGTGATTACCTGATGGCGGGTGGTCAGTGACTCAATAAAGAGTTGCTATAAAGAATACTTAAAAAGCAACAGAAAGTACTTTTCTCTTCTCTTCATTGAACATATTATTTGAAACTTCATTACTTAGCAATCTAAGTCTTATTATCTAAGATATTAAAAGATATAATTATACACTACTTCATTAAATTCTAGTTAAGAAGTGATTCTAGTCCTTAACAACAAGAAGACTCTATTCTGAATCAAGTTACCTAGAGTATCTAAGTTCAAGTAACGTATACCAGTATCATCTACCTTACAGTACCTGAAGCCTCCATTGTTATATTAATCAACCATGATGAAAAATTATAACTTTAGCTTTTCTACCTTCTACAGTATATACTATGTTTAATCAACTGGTGCACATCCTTACCTAGCACACAATTTTTGGATGCTAGTAACCATAATCTTTAAAGTTATAAAGCTTTACATAAATTGTATTTAGGCCAGATTTTTTAGTGAAGTACTTTTGAAAGGCTTGAGATTCAATTTCAGGTATTAGTTATATACAAAAGTGCTTAAGAAGCTTGATAGACCTACTTCAGCATGTATGTGCTGGTGCAGAAACTATATCTCTAGTAAGTGATAAATCTACATCTATATCTTCAATATCAATTAATGGAAGTATAATAGTCTTCTGCTTGCTATTTTTGGTTATTTTGAGATTATTTTTAAGTTGTAGCTTTGCTTGCTGGGCTTGTTTTACCTTCTCACATTGAGTCTTCTTTGTACACTGCTCTTGCTTCTTCATCTCTTTAACTACTACTTGTATATGCTTTCTCTCCTTAAGCATAGTAGCTTTTTGAATCTTAAGAGCCTTTTTGCACTTTGTTTTTCTATCTTTTTGAAACTATATAGCCTTCTTCTCAGCTTCTTCTCATTGATAAAAGTCTCCTTAAAGTGCTTGTTTTTATGCTGAAGGAGACTATTGTGTACTGAAATAGAGTGGATAGTATAAAAAAGCTTTTAAGCTTGTTTATTATAAATATCACTCACGACTTGACAGAGAAGCTTCTCAATCTTATATTAATCTGATGTATTAAGTATAGAAGAACTGTTCTCACTTGATGAAGGCCTCTCTTTTTACTTTATAGTGAAGCACCGAAGTACTCATTCAGGATTGAAAGGTGATAAACCTGTCACTTCAAATACACTAATGATTGTTTTTTCTTTAAAAGAACTCTCCCAAGCAGCATAGAATATTTAAAAGAAATTTCTTTTCGTAATAGATAAAAGCCTTTGATATTTATCTATAAAGTCCATAAATTCAATTGAGTAAGTTGATGAGAAGGGCTTAAATAGCACAACATTGAGAGGTTATAGCATATGAGTTATATGCAGTAGATAAATGGCCAGAATAATGCGATTATTATCACAATACTTGATAAACTCCATTGTAATATGTGATCCATGGCCATCAAGTAGAAGTAGTCGATAAAAGTGTTTCGCTTTTACTTTTGTTTCTTTATTGAATACTTGCTTAAGCTATATAAGATTTAGAGTATTATTTGTCTATTCATTAGAAGATGTTGTAAAAAAGGTATTGTGTTTTATAGAGTCAAAGTCCTGTAACTAGCTATCTTGAATCTTATCAGAAAGAGCTTAATAAATTAATTCAGGTACAAGATGACTGCTATCAGCACATATACAGATTATAGTTATTATATACTTACAATTACTATCTTGAAGAAATTGTTTGATACCACTAGCCTTATAACATTGTCGAGAGAAAATATGCTTTATTTTTGATACCATTTCAATCAAAAAGCTCTTCTTATTCATATTATACATATGATGAGGCTCAATTTTGTACTGCTTAATTTTCTTATGTATGAGCTCAAAATAGAAACTATATTTGAAGGCAGAATCAGCGTGTTTACGTAAAGTATCTATACTAGAGGTCCATCTTGACAGAAGATCAATATTGTGCCGCTTAATAAATTTATCAACCTAATTTTTGCCTGCTTGTTTCCCAGCCATTTCTGATGTAAAATTCTGTATTATCTCTCCTGAAAAAGGTAGACTATGTCTATAAAGACCATTAATATACTGTATAAGCTCCTGCTCTTATATAGTGTTGAGAAGTCGTATATTTTCATATTTTGCAGTACAAGGATGCTATACAGCATGGTGACAGTGTAATAGTATTAAGTGCTCAATATTATACTTTTTGGCAACCTGGGTATAATTAGGTTTTTCTCCAATTTGGAACAATTTCAAAAATTTAAGTGCAGTGTCAATATCCCCCATATTGGCTGAAGAACACATCATTGATTGTAAGCATGAATTTGAGCAAAATCGTGCATTAGGTGAGAACATGTACTAGCTAATTAAGCATATTAATAGTACATTCATTATTCCTTTACAGAATATTGTTGATATAGATTCTAAATAGTAGTAGAATTTACCCTTACTAGCTCTTACATAATTCTCAAATCTTCAAAACACTAAATTTGAAATTAAGTCTGATTGGCAGAAGACTAAGCAAGTCTTAGCAAATTAATAAATTGATTATTATATATACAGAACAAGTAATAATTAGTAATATAGCAAAACAACTAAAATAACTAGTTTCAAATAAATAAGTTTAGATTATAATATATTATGAACTTATTAATATAAATACAGTGTTATATAAAAGCTTAAGTGTATATAGACAAGCTTATTATATTTACATTTAGTTAATATGAAATAAGTACTTTCTCTTTCATATTTCCAAATATATATGCAGAGATCCAAAACTAATTGATATTTGTTAGAGAAATACTATTTACAGAGAGCTATACTTAGGATAACTTATTAAAAAAGAATAAAAGGCTGAAAATACAAAACTGTAATGGTAGAGGCTTTGGGTACCGTAGGGTAGACAATACTAATGCATGTTACTTGAACTTAGGTACTCTAGATAACTGGATTTATAAACAAGGTCTTCTTATTGCTAGGGACTAGAATCACTTTCCAGCTAGGATTTAATGAAGCAGTATGCAATTATATCTTTTGATATCTTGAAAGATAAAACGTAATGCTAAGTGACAAACTCTTAAATAGTATATTTAATAATGAGAAAAGGAAAGCACTTTCTATTACTCTTTAAGTGCTCTTTATAGTAGCTTTTCATTGAGTCACTAGCCACTTGCTATTAGGTGATCATATACCACATTACAGTCATGCCAAGTTATGACTTATAACTTGATTTCTAATTAAGAAAACCTGAGTTACTACATGACTCATATCCCTCTTACTTATATGCAATTACTGTATGACTTACTACTTCTAGTTAATGTATCTCTTAGCTACCTTAGCTAGTTAGAAATCTGTCAACTTAATCCCATGGATCACTTCTAGTTAGTCCCTAGCTAAAGATCTTTGTGATTCATTAATTGCTACTTTTATAGCTCTCTTGGCACTGTAGTAGCTAGTTGAGTCCGTTAAGTAAAAGCTGTCTGACTAGGGTATCATCTCATATTTTTCAGTTGCTATGCATAGTATGCGTTGCGCAGACTTGATAGCCTGCATGTTACCACTTTAGGCCTATACTTCGACAAGTCCTACTATTGTTCATATTTAGTAATTAGCTCTCTTGGCTATATGCCATTCTCAATAGAGCTTTATTTGTAATCTGATTCAATGGTTCCTATACCACTCCTGTATCTGTAATGTCTTGCAACTTAAGGCTTAAGATGTTTATGATAAAAATTTGTATTTTGCAACAAATTGAAATAAGAATGAAGGTACTATACATCTTAATAAAATAGTTTTTAGACCAACTACAGTTGGAGAATTTCTATAATATTTTCCTGGAAAGTCTTTAAAGACTATTTTTATTGTTATTGAAGTTATGTCAAATAAAAACATCCTTGGTAATATTTAAGTTAAGGGAAAAGATAAAAAGCCTATAAAAGCAAAACTGGCAAAGTGTTATAGATGTCTTGAGCCCTAAGCTGTAGGATGTCATGGACATGAAAGTGATGCAGAAACCATTAGATTAGATCATAGACAAAGTTCTATTGAGTATAGTATATGGTTAAGAGAGCCAGCTATTAAATACGAATAGCAACAGGACTTATTAGAGTATGGGACTTATAGTGATAACGTATAGGCTGCCAAGCTTATATACTGCATGCTATACATAGTAACTAAAAAATATGAGATAATATCTTAGTTAAGTAATCTTTGCTTAGCAGACTCAGCCAGCTACTATGACATCAAGAGAGTTGTACGAGTAACAACCAATAAACCACGAAGGCTTCTAACTAGAAATTAGTTAAAAGCAATTTAGGGAATTGAGCTAATAGATTCTTGATTAACTGAGATAGTTAGGGAACATATTAGCTAGGGGTAGTAAGTTATACAGTAATTGTATATAAGTAAGAAGAGCATAAGTTACGTAGTGACTTAAGTTTCCTTAATTAAAATTTAAGTTATAAGTCACACTTTAGTATAACTGTAATATTGTATATGATTACCTGATGGCAGGTAATTAGTGACTTAATAAAGAGTTGCTATAAAGAGCATTTAGAGAGTAACAGAAAGCACTTTTTTCTTCATTGAATATATTATTTGGAAATCTGTTACTCAGCAACCAAGTTTTATCATTCAAGATATTGAAGGATATAATCACATACTGGTTTATTGAATTCCAGCTAAAAAGTGACTTTAGTTCTTAGCAATGAGAAAACTTTGTTCACAAATCAATTTACCTAGAGTACTTAAGTCCAAGCAGTATTTGCTAGTATTGTCCATCTCAGGATATCCGAAGACTTTGCTGCTACATAAAGTAGGAAAAAGTAATCAAAAAGGAATTGAGTATCAGGGCTTGCCCTAAAGTCAAACTTTCCAAATACTAAAACAGTATGAACAATATTAAGTTAAATACCAAGCACAGTTGCAGCAACATCACAAGACTCTTAAGACTAAAGTAATAAAGATATAATACTTTACATTACTTTGCGCAATAAGATAGAATTCTAATAGTAAAATTAATTGTAGAACTAATTACTGTTTCTTTTAGAAGCAGCCTCCTGCATATCTATTATGGAAAGGGGATTACAAGTTCCTCAGCATGTTATATTCAGCTAATGGGATAATAAAGAAGTGCCAAGTAAATTTCAGAAAAGTGAAGTAGCTAGAACTAAAAGCTATATCACTATTTTCCATAAAGGGAATAGTAACTAGTTTTATTATAAAGGGGAGCATAGAGAATTGTGATACCAATCCCTCATGCCTTTCTACAAACTAGCTGCCTGACTACAGTATATTTATTATAATTATGACTCCATTGAGATTACCTTGCAATGTGAATTCTAGATTCCAACTTAGTAAATAGTTATTACTAAGACTGCAAACTCCCATCAAGCATACTACTATTGCAACCCCAAAGACCTAATGTTACTTGATGGTCTTATAGTTAGACAAGGGTATAGGAAGTAGACAGGAACAGTAACTCAAGGGTTAGAGGAGATGCAGTGTATGATATTATATGCAAGATGAGGGTTAACTAGATTGATATAACTTGACATAATAGCTTCTTTAAATTGATTAGTTTTATTTCACTGGTTTAATCACTTTCAAGATCGTGCCTGAAAGCGGACGAATTAGCCTGCATACATGGAGATGCAGTCTTGCCTTGTTGTCCGCTTCCGGTAGCCTCAAGCTTTTACCCCATTCGCGATTGGTGCACGATTCACGAATGGGAAATTTATTTGCGAATTTTTGACCCATTCGCGAAGTCTCTATTCGCGAATGGGGTGCAACAGCTTGACTTTCTTGACGATACCAAACGTGCCGCCTCCAAGAACATCCTCTACTCCATCTGCATTAAGAATAACCCTGTACTGCTCTGATATCCTGTTAGGAACATGGCCTATGGGAGGGCCGTTAGTTCAGGGCGTGAGTTTCGATGAGGTCGTAGATAGCTGGGGCCGAACCTGGTTGGAAGGTAATTGTCGATGCTAACTTTGAGTAACTATGAGATATCCCAATCGGGTTTAGACTTCCGAGCGTTTGCGTTATCTGGCCGACCTTGCGCGTCGAGTAAGTACATTGTAACTCTCTCCGTCAACCGACTCCTTCCGCAGCAATGCTGACCCCAGAGCAACTCTCTAAATATCTATCGGACATATCCTTCCCCGATGGCGATCGCGGTGAGCTGTCGCTCGACTACCTCACCAAACTGCAACGGCACCACCAAGCCCGCGTGCCTTTCGAGAGCCTGTCGCTGCACTATTCCCGCGTCCACCTTATCTCCCTCGACCTGCAGGACCTCTACAAAAAGATCGTAGGCCAGGGGATGGGCGTATACTGCATGGAAAACAACAAGTTCTTCTCAGCTGTGCTGCAGAGTCTAGGATTCACCATCTTCACCGCTGGGGGCCGCGTCAGTGCGGGGACGACCGGCCGACCGGACGGGCGGTACTCGGGCTGGTAAGCACGCTAGGAGCTGCTCACATGTATACTGGCGCGGTGGGCACCGTCGAGCTTATTCCGTGTTTCTTCCTTCGCCGCAGGAGCCACATGGTCAACATCGTCACAATCGCGCAGCAGCGCTACCTCGTCGACGTAGGCTTTGGTGCCGATGGGCCTATCCGTCCGCTCCCGCTCCTTCGTGATGGCTGCGTCTGCAGCGGCATTGGCCCGCAGTCGCTGCAGCTTGAGTATAAGAGCCTGGTGCAGCATACGGATCCCTCGCAGCGGGTGTGGGTGTTTTCGCACCGTGCAGGTGACGAGGCGGAGTGGACGGAAGCCTATTGCTTCATTGAGGTCGAGTTCTTCCCGGAGGACTACGAGGTCATGAATTTGAGCACCATGACGTTACGGCGGAGTTGGTTCACGCAGACGGTGTTGTGCGTGACGACGCTGTTTGGCGAGGGGGATGTGGTGGAAGGGGTCTTGATCTTGGTCAACAACGAAGTGAAGAAGAGGATTGGTGGCGTTTCGACGGTGGTGGAGACGTTAGGAAGTGAGGGGCAGAGAGTGCAGGCGTTGGAAAAGTGGTTTGGGATCGTCCTGAGTGAGCAGGAGAAGAAGGGGATTATTGGACTGCCGACGGAGTTGCGTGCTTAAGCGCGGTGGATGGTACTTGCTCGAGTGTGGAAGCTATGATTAAGAGGTCGTAGCTTCGCCTCGATGCTATCGGCATGAACTCTGGAATGCTAGACGGTCGTTGCCGAATGTTAATAATCATTTAATAAGTCTACATGGAGTAGACCAGCTGAGCGCCGTGATTTTGTTTTTTTTAACACTGCGACGTTGGGCGTCCAGAATCCAAAAATGCGTTCCGGCGCATTGGACCCTGTTAAACCTTCTGCTTGCACCAAGATCTAGTCAGCTCGGGTCAGCATCTCCTCGGGCACAATCCACAGCCTGGGCCGACACAATCGGCTGAGTGACTGCCCCACCCCTGTTACGACGTTACCCTGAAAGACTGAACCTCCTCCTGTTTTAACTATAACTGCAAATTCGCTCCCTTCAACTATTACTGACAGCTCTTAATCGCATTGCCTGTTATGCTGATCCATGTAGAGATACTTGTCTCCCAGTCAGGTAGGTATAGAAGGAAGATTAATTCGCAGGTACATAGAGCCAGAATGTGCGGGAGTTGATGAAACACGTGCGAGAAGAATAGGTCTCACTGAGTCGGTTCCACCAGCATTACAGTGTAGATGGAATCTAGACAGGTCGGAAGCCATGTAGACTTACCATATAGCAAGCCTAATTTGCTCCGCCACTAATTCTGGACGCAGCAGACAAGGTGTCGAAGGACGAATGCAGTTCGAACCTTTCCGGGACTCCGGTCCTATTGCAGCAAACAGTGTCTTTCCTTATGGACATTTGGCAGTCTCGCGGGAATTTTAATTAGGACTACAGAGTATAGTATTGTACATCGGTTGGCGTGTCTCATTTCGAACTATTATCCTCGAGATCGAGTAATGTCCAGAGCGCCAATGATTGCCTATTTGGGTTTAGTGAGTTGGCCGCTAAGCAGACGCTAGTTCGGTAGAACGCCATTAGTCTTGGTGGTTAAACGATGACATTCTCCCGCCACATTCGTTGCCAACCCCATTCCACCACTCCACGGCCGTTGCCCTTACCCGCAATAGAGCTGTCCCGCAAATTTGACGAAGTGAAAAGGCAGTCCAAATACAACCCAGCAAGCTCCGGGCGGAAAATGAGCCGGGCATCAGAAAATGGACGCGCCTGCAACCTCGTATAAAGGGCGCTTGGTCCCCTTCCCTTCCTACTTGACCATCATCCGACTGAAACCCCTCCCAAATCTGCACTATCGTGGGTAGGAAGGCGCCTACGGCAAAACAGCTGCTGAGGCCACAGCTAGAGGCTACCGACTCGGCGTGCGCCGAGAGAAAGGATATCATAGAGGAGGTACCCAAATACGTCCGGAAAACCCCGAAAGTCCACAATTGGGCGTTGAAGCCTCGCGACCGCACCAAGGAACTCACTCCTCACCCCTCCAGCCTCCCTAACCGCCTACCCTCCCTCTTCTCTTTCCACCCCCACCCCCAATATAATGCCATCGCCGCCGCAATCGCTGCCCAACTGCCCAACGCCAACCACTTAAAATCCTCCACCCGCGACAACACCGCCGACGATACCCAATGCCCCAGTCCAAACATCGAATCGAAACTCCACTCCGCGCCAGCGATAGAAGGCCACTGCGTGGGCTCGACGCGCGTTTGCTCTGGCGGCTGGGTGGTGAGGGATAGGATTTCACGAGCTAGGCAGGAGAGGGAGACGAAAAGGATGATGAGGAGGGAGGCGAAGGGGCGGGCTTTGAGAGCGGAGAGGGAGGGGTTGGTGGTGGTGGTGGAGGTGAGGATACTCCAGACGCGAGGACAACGGGGGTCTAGGTAAGATGTTGCGCCGATCAGCTAACGTGGGAGGCTATGATTTTACTTTTACGCAACAGGAGCTTTATGGTGATGCTGGGTGCTTACCAGACTCGACACCATTCGGTAAATACTCCAACCCCCCAATCTCACAACCCCTCTCTCCACCCTATTCTTCTCACCACTCGCCTCCCGCCCCCCTCCCAACTCCCACCCCCGTCTCCCCTTCTCTTCCTATCCTCTCCCCGCCCTTCCTGCCCCCCGAAAGTGCGCTCACACCCCGCGGAAGCACCCACGTACTACTAAGCCCAAACACGGCCTTAACTGCTTTCGCAAGGTTAACGAGATTCAAATCGAAGCCGAACTGAAGAGGTAGACGATTAGCATTGCAGTGTAGGAGAGGGAGGAGATGTGCGTTATAGAGAGGGCGAGGGAGGGCATCCATATGGCGGTTGCGAAGTAGGCTTTGAAGCTTCGGAGTTGGTTCCTGGCTACGGAATAGAGGGTGGAGATGAGGTTGTGAAGGCGATCGAGGAGTGGAAGATTTTTTCCGTCTATGTACGATGAGGAGGGTAGCTTCCTCTCCGCTCCTCCTCCCCTTCCTCCCCTCGATATCCCTCTCTCCCCTTCCCACCACCCTCAAACTTCCCCCTTACCTTCCCCTTACTCAACCTCCGACAACCCTCCCAAACCATCCTCGCCGTCCAAACCTCACACCCTCAACTCCCCGAACCCACCTCCGCCACCACAATAATCCCCCACCTTGTCGACCCCAGAATAGAAACCACCCGGGGAATAACAATCGGTGCCACAAGCTTGCAAGCCAGGTCAATCCGCGCTATCATCGCATTCACGTGTGTGAGGCCGAAGGGCGAGGAAGGATCGGCCTCTAGCGACGGCGGGGCGAGGGTAGGGACCCAATCGCGTTCGATGGAGAAGATATTCGCGATACAAGCGAGCCTTTTCTAGGGTTCTGAGGACGACGACGATTGCGAATATAAAACCCTTCCAAAACAACGTGCCCGGACGGGGTCCTGCTGGCGGTTGTTCTTCGCTTCCATTTGCGGGGCCATTCCTGCTTCTAGCGTTCGCGCCACCGCCGACGATGAAGAGCCAGAATACGCACGAGGAGGTTATCGCGAGCCGGTTGACGGAGATAGTCGTTAAGAGCGTTCGGAGCCGCGACGGGGCGCGGTCGACCCACGAGCCTATGGCTGGGGCCACGAGGATCACGGATATACTCCCCGTCATGCTTCTACCAGGTGTTTGTTAGCTTCGGTTTGTCGTACGCGGTGAATACGGGTTGCGGGTGTGAGGGGTTTATGAAGCATTGGTGACCGTACAGGAGCGAGGAGGCCGTGAAATCCTTGGGATAGAAGGATGCGGTGAAGAGGGCTTAGATGAGGGGATGAAGGTCAGCTACGGCACTCTTCGAACCAAAACCAACAGTGAAACCAACTAGACTGCCACCAGAGCTTCCCCAAGCGCAAGACGGAAGGCAAACATACAGCCGCAAACTAGTACGTCCTCGCATTCCATGTCGAAAAGAGATGATACGCGTATAACGTATACGCCTGCCCCCAATCCACCGCCTTCATCAAACCGCCCTCCCCCTCCTCTTCCTCCGTTGGAAAGAAGGGCGAACCCGCGCCGTCCTTACTACTATTTCCCGGACCGCGAAGAAGGGTCATCGCGATGCTGCCGCCTCGGTCGTCGCTGGTCTCGGTCGAGCGTCTCTCGCGGAGGCCACGGAGTGTCACGTCGTCGGGCATCGAGTCGCCCAATGAGGATGTGGGAGGAAATTATTTCGTCCTGCCGTCGCACAGGGAAGGTTAGCGGGCAGCGTATTTTCCTTTTCGTTCCTTTTTTAGAGTGGTGCTGGTGGACGAGTGGGGTTGTTTTACGTATCGGCGTTTTTTCGGTGGGGAGTTTACAGCCGTAAGAATTCGTCCGGGGAGGGTGTATGTTATTTTGGTTGTTTTTCGGCCGTGGTGAGAATTTGTACATACACGAAAAAGAAAATATCAAAACACTCTCCCTTCTCTCCCTTGCGAAGAGAAATCCGCATTCATACGCACCTCCGGCTTTGAGAGCGTAGGGATCATTCTCGCGTAAGGCTGACCCACCCCCTGCGCTTAAGTCGCAGCCGATTCCCCGAAAAAGACGTAACGCGGGGCGTCACCGAGAGGAAAGCTTAATTCGACGACGGGCGAGGGCGGATTGATGCTGAGGAAAGTACTCCGTACTGCGTATGGAGTAACAGGATATGTCCGGCCAAGCTTTCAGTTGCCATAGGCAACCTTGGCCGGTGGGTCATAACGAACAAGCTAGGCGGCAACCGCTGCCGGAAAATTGATATGGCGGGATGGTACATACATACAGCGAGGTCCAATAAGAAACAGATCGTGAAACAAGACCCGCGAAAAATTATTAGGCTGCAACCAGGCACCTACATGAACCGCCCATAAGGATACCACGCTTTTCCCCCTGACGCAATATTCAATTCACTCGTTTTCAGACTGCTGAAGCCCTGCGTACACGCAATTCAATTGTAAACCGGTTAAAACCGATATTCCCCTCCAAAAAACTGAAAACCGGGAACCAAAGTGAGTGGCGGTCTCAATTTCAGGAACAAAAATCGAAGGATACTATCTTCTAGGGTTACCTGCAGGACTACCACGATTTTTGAACTTATTTACTCCGGTACCACTACATCTTACCAGAATACCACTATTCTCTCAACACAGCCCTATCAGCTCCGCTCAAATTAATGACATCACATTCAATTGCGCTCTTCTTTTTGGATCATTTGTACCTCCTAATGTGGGGATTGTTACACAGCCAATTAGTTATATGGAGGTCAGTAACACGCTAAATTCAGTGGTTATTACGGTGTCATTTAAATGTCTCTAGTGATCTGGGTCCCTAACGACGGTGTCACTGCAGTGGAATCCTGCAACGGAACATCTGCAATTGTTTCCACCCAGTTCAGCTCACACAGGCCCCATGCAGGCAATAGTATTCAAATATAAGGCGAGATGCCAAAAGCTTGAAATTGTCGTAGGCTATGGCAAGCCGCGGAATTGTGCTACTTCAGTAAGATGCAGTTGTATCCAAGTAAATACTTTCAAAAATCGTGGTAGTTCAGTAGATAACCCTATCTTTTATTTCCAGAACCGCGGAGTGACTCTTGCGACGGCACGGAAGAGTTGCCAGCTTTTAGTGAGAACATGCTCAAATTTCGCGCACAACACCCGTCGTTTCTAGGTAGGCGATAGTGCTAAACAGACAACAGCAAGATACCTAATTTTACTTGAGGGGGTATTGGTGGTCTCCCTTTATCTCATGTCCCTTATGCGCGAACGCACTTCCTCGCCGCCAACCCCCTGCTCCTCTACGTTATGACCCTGTTGTGGCTCCCCATAATAAACCCTCGCCCCCTCCTCCGCCTTCTCCTTATTCGGCGCCGCGCTCCTCTTCATCAGCGGACTTTCTAGCACTTTATCCCATCGATGCAGCATCAGCGCATTATCCCTTGACGTTGTCACCTCGTCTGCGCCTCGCTGAACTACTTCCTCGCAATACTCGGATACCGCCAAACCGAGGGTTTCCTCCCTGGCGTGGGCTTTTGTGAGGGCGGCCACGAGGCGGGAAGCGTCGCAGATGGATTGGTTGAGGCCTTGGCCGCGGTCTGTAGGGTCAGGCCGGGGAGTTAAATATAAATATATAGAATTAGGGGGGGGGGTGAGTGGATGTGTGCGCAAGGGGGGAGATGTTTACGTGGCGGCAAAGGATGCGCAGCGTCCCCCGCTAATGCCATTCTGCCATTGTGGTCATCCCACGGTTTCGTGATCCAGTAAGCGATCGTATTATGCGCCATGGGCGTCCCCTCGGGTATCCACAGGTTGACTGAGCGGAAGGGCTCCGCGAAGTCCTCGTGGCGTTTTTTCAGGTCGGCAAGAAGGCCTGCGGAGGAGAGGGCGCGGTCGCGGGAGCCGAGCCAGCTGCACATTAGTTGGAAGGTCCAGGTTTCGGGTTTCTCTGGGTCGGGGACGTCCTGGACTGACGTTTTTTTGGTTCTGTTAGTTCAGAAATATATGCTTGCTATCGAGGGGAAAGTGCCTGTTACTCACTAGAAACCCAACTGAATACCCCGTTGGGATGTAGAGCCATGTAGTAAATAGGGTGGTATTTTCTAGCAAATAGCGCTTTCTCCGCGTCGTTATACTTAACCTCGATATTCGACAAGACTAGCCCAACAGGTTTAACGCTCGCTTCCTCATTTCCAAGGAGAAGTTCCCGGACTTTTGACTGAGGGCCATCCGCGCCGACCAAGACATCTCCAAATGCGGTCGTCCCGTCCGCAAAGCTAGCCGTGACGCCCTTGCCCTCTGGACTATACGTGACATCCGTGAGGGCTTTCCCATACTATCCGAACGAAGAATCCCTCAGCACCACCCCCCATAACATCTAAGAACGCTAAAAGCATCACCCCACCCACCTTGACGTCCACCCCCTGCGCACAAAACTCCCGCATCTTCCTCCTCGACACCCGGACAACCTTCGGAAGCGGCATATCCTTGATATGCTCCCCTGTTTTGCCGTTGTAGATCGGAAGGACGTCTGTCACCGGCGGGTCAAAGAACGGGTCGTTCTGCACCTCGCCGAGGCGCGCGAAGAGGTCGTCTGGTAGGACACGTTCGAGGTATGGCAGGGACCAGTGAATCGAGAGTCCCCATTCGCGAGGACGGATGTGCGAGGCTGAGGGCTCGCGCTCAAAAATCGAGTGGTTGATCCCCGCCTTTGTACCGTGAACGTTGTCATCGTTATTGCCTGAGTTCAATTTTGAAGATGCGAGGGATAGCGAGATAAATTAATGAGGCACGGAGTTTGAGACGCCAAACCTTTTTTAGACCTTGAGCAACGAGCAAGCCCGTGATTCCTGTTGGCACCAGTTGTTACATCTCCTGTCTTTCTAATTGCGTTGACTTCATTCACTGCTTTTCAAAGCTAAAGCTTCTCACCCGTTCCAATGATTAGGACGTGAAGTCCTCTACCGCCATTGCCGCCGCCAGTCCTCAAGTCTTCCGGCATGGTGTCGTTTTTTCGCCAAGAGGCTCTTAATCCGCAGACCGCTGTCACATGAACTTGAGATGTACAACCCAGTCAAGCCAACCGGGGTCGACTTTGCGCCCCAAGACGAACCCCAAGCCAATCACTACGAGCTTTTGGGCGTATCCTACGGAAATACCCCCGACGGGGAGGAGGCTGATGTGTGATATGACACGAAGGCGAGATGGGATTGATTGGCTAAAGGGCGCTAGACTAGTTAAGGCTGAGTGGAGTTGCACCATAAGTTGGTAAGTCTATTGGTTGGGCTTGCGGCGGTGGGGGCGGGGCGAGTGACTAAAGCGGCGTTAGGATAATGATGCTGCGATCAGGGCTCGGGAGTGGCCGCTGTAACAATCCTCCTTGGTTGGTACGCCTCTCACATTTCACCTTAATCATCTACTTTGCTCATGTCTAGGGTGGATCTTGCTAGAATTACAACTACCTGGCTGGAAGATTTCGGTAATAATAGAAGGTGAATCAGCTCGCCCAGCGCCTCGGTTGTGAGCCGGCCTTCTGTAAATCGATTGGCCTCATCCACGAACAATACTTTACCGGGGCTGCGTTTTGCACTTAGGACCTGTTTGTCCTACACACTAGCTGATAAAGTCCGTGATGGAGCA
The DNA here is from genome assembly GCA_022345685.2 of Nothomitra cinnamomea. NCBI lineage: Eukaryota > Fungi > Ascomycota > Geoglossomycetes > Nothomitra > Nothomitra cinnamomea. The sequence continues at coordinate 100,665 of JAJDMX020000071.1, read as the reverse complement.
CTTGACCACTTCACCCATGGACAGAAATTCCATGTCGTAGTATGTTCTGCCCATTTTTCGAGCGGTTGTTGTCTTTCCAGTACCTATATTATGTGGGCGACCTAATGTGCCCGAATCGCTCTGCTTTTTGGGTCTGACGCTAACGCGGTTTTTCGCTTAAATGGTTAATGCCACTTACCTGTCTGGTACACCTTTGAAACAAAGTAACATTTGAGTCTATAGGCTCCCTTCTTGTAGACTGCATCTCTGCATCTATACTCTCACTGTGTATAAGCATAGCAGCCCTGTGTACAGATGTGTGTGACGATCTGACTCTGATGAGGTCTCATCTTCTAGTTTGTCTTAGTGTTCAGGTATATGGCATGGCGTTCTTTGGGTGACTGTGAGACAAGTATGTTAGTCTCGTATACTAGGATAGCAAAACGGTCTTACTGCAACTATATCAAAGGATATCTTGGGCGATGATTCTTGGTATGAAGCTTATATTGCTAAACTAACAAAACTTTCAGTGAAGAGGAAAGAAAAGATGCTTTTCCTGAGATTCTAACGCTATATTTATAGTTGCCTCTTCACTGACCTCTTGGCCACCTGCCAACAGGCGACTCGTACCACTTAGAGTGTTCTTTCCTCAGCATGACTCACACTTGACTCACGCCAAGTCCAATAATGAAACCTGAGTCGTGGTGGTTCCTGTTCTTTGGTCACTTCCTGACTGGACTTCTTAGTGGTACTGTGGCTGGCTGAGGTCATTGCCTTGACAGGAGTATAGGTAATTTATTGAGTTACCATGAGTTGCGCTCTCAGCCCTGAGGGTGTTGATTGCGCAAACCCTTGTTCTAGCTCCCATGTTCCCACGGCAAGTGCCACTCGTTCTCGTATTCGGTTCATCCTTGCTGAGCCATTCGAGCTGTCCGTATCCTGTAGGCCAGCAATCTGGTCTAATGGTTCCAGCGCTACTCCTGTGTCTGTGGCATTCCTAATGAGGCTCAGGATGTTCGTGACAATGTAGTAACACTATGTATAGGCATTACAGCCTTATCTATAGAGATAGTATAATTATATCTTGAGAACTTTATTACTATTAAGTCCATAGCAGTATTCTTGTCTAATTTAATATTAAGGTTATGATCTTCTTCTACCATCTCTAGCAGGGTATCTGAGCCTTCCATTGCTTGTTTTGATAATATTTTTACCCCTGAGGTATTCTTATTGGCAGTATATACAATGCTCCTTTAAATAAGATTTTAGACTCTCTATAGCTTAGTAGTGTTAAGAATGACTTAAGTATAATACAGCATCTTGTTTTTGCTTGTAGCTTCCTTCTCCTCTCAGGAGGAATATATATGTAAATATTATACCTAAATTTTCAAAGGTGATATAGGCTAGGCCTTAAGCTATACCATGTCTTATAAGGAGTTTAATTTTCTAGCACTCTAGTTGAGCTTCTATTGAGAAGATAGATAACAGTATTTGTGTAACGTGAAGCTCTAAGGGGCGAGGACTGCGGTTATGGCTCAGTGGCAGTGCGCTGTCGCGCCACATGCGGTTAGTGCGCCAAGAGGTGCATATATGTAAATCCACTAGGCTGCTTCTCCCAGAAGCAGTGATTAGTTCTATACTAGAAATCAACGTTCCTAAGCCATTGGAATTCAGTCCATTGCACATAGCATTGTGGAGCCTCCATACACTGTTGACCCTTATCCTTGAGCCTCGTGACGTCACTGCAATAATGCTTAGCGTTCAGCCCGATGTTGTCTACACTGTTTTAGCAATCCGAAAAGGGCTGGCTTTAGGGCTGGCCCTGACAATTTCTTGCCTCTACTTAGAACCTAACTTCTAAGCCAACAACATGAAGCATACATCTTGTTTTCTCTATGACAGTCCTGATTTTGTATTCACTAACTCCATTCTGGTTTTGAATATAAGGAACAGAAGACTCAAAGAAGATTCCAGTACTGAAGAAGATCTTTTTGAACTTCTTGTTGTCATATTTTTCTTTTTCATTATTACTCCTAAATCTTTGAATTCTGAGTTCAGTTGCTGTTTCCACTAAAGTCTTGAATTTGTTGTTTAACTGCAGAGTGATGTAGATGTTTAAGGTATTAGTACCATAGATTAAGAAGTAAGGCTTTTAACCTTGCTGGTAAAGCTTCTGATCTGGTAGTAGCTAAGTTCAATATAGTTTGAGACTAGTAAATTTGGTATAAACTATTTACCAAGCAAGCTATTACTAGTTTTCCTTCTTTTAATTAAGTACTATAGCATTTCCCTGAGAGAATAGAATGTTATAGTAACTACTATCAAGTTTGCTTACTAAGAAAAGATTATAGTATATATCAGGGATATATAAGACATTGATAAGTCTCAAGATATAAGATCTATTGCTTAGAATGAATATTCTCTTTCCAGTAATGAAAGTAGTTATGCTGTTGCTTATATGAACTGATATTGGTATCTGGAAGTGCCTGAGGGTTAAAAACGTCTTCCTAGATGAGTAGAGGTAATCTGTGGTGCCAGAGTCAATATACTAACTATTTAACATAGCTGTAGTATCCTTAGCGATTATAGTATAAGCTATGAAAGTTTGAGCCACATTGCCTTTAAGGGCATTAAGTAGCCGTCTCTTTCCTCTAGCCTTCTTAGCTATTTTCTTAGTTTAGCAAGCATTTTCCTTATATTCTAATTTAAGACAATATCAATACTGTAATTGATTTTGTCTCTGATAAAACTTATGAACTTGCCCCCTTTTACCCCATTTTATGTAACCATTATTCCTATTATCTCCATTCTCACTCTGTCTCTGACCATGCTCTTGTTCCTTGAGACTATATTTGGTATTCTTTCTAGTGAAGAAAGCATTGCTAGTTAACATTTCAGTCTCCTCCTCTTGTAGCTTGCTCTCATAGTTAATAAGGATATTGATAATATAGTTTAATGTTTTGACAGTTACTAGTTAATTAAATATAATGATTCTGATAAATTGCCAGAATATTGATAGGTTTGTAATAAGGTGAGAGACCACTTTGCTGTCAGATAGAGACTGTATTATATGAGTAAGCTAGTCTTTGTGGATAAGAATCTTTTATATAAAAGTTAATATAGACTTTTCTCTATTAAATTTCTCCTTGTGTAGAAACTCTCTTAACAAGACAAAACCATTCTCATTAAAGGTTTGGTCCATTCTATTCTTTAAAGTCTGCTACATGGTTGCTGAATTGTTAATACCAGCAATATAAGATTGTATAGTTAAAGTGCATGATTGGTAGAGTGTAGTAGCTGCAACATTATAATGAACATTAAACTTGTCTCTCTTCTCTTCATAGTATTCTTAGGTAGCAGCTACAGCATTTCTGGGGGCTGTAGGAAGTTGCTTCTCACATATAATAATTCACCATACTTGTTCAACCCTTAGAATATATATAAGAGCAGTGCTCCATGCATGATAGTTGATAGTGTTAAGCTTTGAAGTATCGCCATACTTGCTTCTGTATATCTTAGAGGTATTAAAGTTTGTACCCATGTTGAAAATGGGTGGTAGTAGCTTTCAGGGGTAGAGAACTAAGGTATAATACAGCAGAGTAACTTTAGCAGCTGGCCGAGCTCATAACCTGTTGTAAAAGGATCGCTAGGGGACGCTTAATCTATATTCTAGACTATGGCCATCGCTGGCCTCTATATACTACATGTGGCAATTCTGGTTGTGTGGCCTCGCCACTATGTTGAGTGGGTTCGCCATTACATCGCCACCCCAACAACTCCAACAGGTGGACCGGGAACGAAGGGGAGAACTTCCATGGTATCACCTACTTAACCCGGGGGGCGAAAATACAAAGAGTTTCAGCCGGTATTCCGCGATTGGGGAGAGGATGAGGGTTTAAGACTCAATCCGGAACGAGGAAGGAAAGCTTCCATAGCGTCACCCACTTGCAGCGGATTTGATGAGGGTGCAGTGATGAGAAGGGGGGTCTTGACCGGCCTTTCACCCTTGGGGGGAGAAGCGCTTGATTAACCCCAAAATCCTGGTCTGGGAGATATGTGGACGCGGTTGAGCTGAGCTCGCCTCGGTGAGACTTGGGGGTGTCCGGAGACTGGCGGTCACCAATCTGAAAGAGATATATTCCGTAGCCTTCGGCGTTGAGAGGTGACACAATTCCGGTCTACTGAAGACAGGTTTTGCTTGCTACCGTACGGAGCTGTCCAATGAAACCAGAATTGCCTTGGCTTAGCGTCAGGCTTTTCTGCAGAAACAAAATGCACATTTATCCACCCCTCTTTATTAAACGGATACTTCCTCACATTATGGGCAGCCCCAGCCCAACTTATCTAAAACACTTCTCCCTGTGGTATGATTTGGTGTGCGGGTCCATTGGGAAACCCTGTTTGTTAGGTAACTGTCCGGACCATTGCGCAAGAAAAAGCACACTATTCCTCGAACGGTGTAGCTTTCAGAGTGGGATATACTGCTCGCATATTCTGAGCTTTGCGACCTTGGGTACATAAGAGAAACGCCTGCAAAGATGCTGTTGTCCACTGCAATATCCACTGACACTTCCCTAGTCAACATAACACTCATTCCTAAGGCACTGGGGTCACTGTTACTTCTTGGGCGGCGTGCTAACTGACCAAGTCAGTTTAGTTACGCTTGAAGCATTTTGATGTGTTGAATACGATGACCAAAGCTATGCACTTAGCCAAGGCTTTACTGTTTAGGGATACAACGAAGCCAAGGTAGAAGCTGTTCAATTATTTGGGACTTTACTTTGACCATGGGTTGAATTGACACTATCTGGTGGTGCGACCAATGGCGGTGTATCCGCGTCAGCGTGGTTCATTCGGAAAGCCGGCCGGCCGGAGAGAGCCCATGCAGTTGTGGAGCAAATATGGATTTGCACTAGACCCGTACATCCCTAAACTTATCAGGTCCAAAAATACACACAGTAGTTCGGACTCCTAAGCTATTTATACGCCCCCTGTTTATCCCCGGGGGACACCACACTCCCCCTTCCGTGGACTGGTGTCTCCTTCCTTACAGTAGTGCAAGGGCGGATTCCTGGCTGAGACTGAACTCGTAAGTTTTATTGTAGGAAATTTACGTGACAAGAATCCAGTTAATTTGCCGCGTGCTCAGAACCTTGCCATGGAACAGTGTGGCTGAACCGAATAGGGATGTATCGATATCGATCGCGCACTTTTCTCTAGACCGCCACAGAGAAAACCCCCGATGAGACAACTCCTCATACTCTAATCACCTGAGCCCGTGTGAATTTCCTAACATTCCCGATGACCTAATCCTTAACATTCCCTCTAAAGCGCCGCACCGAAAAATACTCCTATAATTTCAGTCAGAAAAGAAATTCAGCCTTGGGATAGATATCCCCCGAAAGAAATATGATTTGTTTTGAACTAACGAGGTCTACTGCTGAAATGGTGCACACTCACCGAGTATGGAAAAGAAAGCCCAAACGCCAGTCATGCTCCATATCCGGGGCGGGCAGTAGCTTTTCCAATTTGTTAGTAATTGTTTCTTGATGGTTGAGGTAGATACAGGTGTATGGTTGGGGGCAACCCACAGATTTTCCGCCATACGGAGGAATCCCGACCAGAATAACCATTGTCCTATAAACGGAACGACAAGGAGGAGCACTATAAAAATCAGTCTACGGAAGAACCGTATAAACAGATCTCCTTGGGAGGGAGACGAGGAGGCCGGAGGCGTCCGGCCGGCGTCATCTTGATATTTTTCCCAGATTGGAGGGTTTGGTACGGCTGGCGCGAGGTAGCGTTCCCTTAGGAACGGTACCCTGAGCCAAATCTTGAAGGCGATGGTGAGCGTGACTATCCACAGCCATCGCCAGCACCAGCGGATAGACTTTCCCATTGTGATTAAACTCCGCTTTATCCACCTCCACATGAATTTTAATACCCGGAGCAGGAATCGACCAGCAGACTTAAGACCTTTCCACAACAGATTCCCTGCGGGTGTGTACGTCAATACAGCCGCGATTACCGCTCCCCCAATAGCAACGAGCCAGACCAAAGCACCACCATACATTAGGAGAGCGTCCCGTCCGTGAGGCACATTGGAGAGGTGATGCGCCAGGTAGTAATGATACCGTCGCGCCCAGTTGCCAGTAGTTCCAATATACACGGACCCGACGCCCTGCAGGACAACCTCCGACAGGAGCGCCGACGCACCCAGGTTCCAATACATCTGGTCCCGACTCTCTACATTGACAAGAACCCCTACCAGCCACGCAAGCCGTGGCCGTGACGCCCACAGGAGAATCAGACTGCCAACGTTGACGTGGTGGAACCCTGGTTGCTGGCGAATGATGACGGCATTTATTAGATTTGCGCAGAGGTTGAGTGCAATACTGAGGAATGCAGTGTAGACGAACGTGTCATGGTGGTTGAGTTTCCCACAGTGCCCGCATGTGTACCACTCTACCCACGAACGCCGCCCGAGAAGGATCGCGAATGCGAGGACGATTCCGTTAACGGTAGCGAAGGAGCTGAGTTTTACTGTGGTGGAGGGGCAGGCGTAGGAGGTTGCGTTTGCGCCGGCAGTGGAGTTTGGGATGTATTTTATTTGCCAGTTCCAGGGGAAGAGGGCGGCGTAAGCGTCTTGTTCTATGGGCTGGAAGTCGATCCATTGCTGGGAGAATGTGGAGTTGCTCGTGTCGTTGGTGCTGCAGGCTTTTAGGACCCAGTTGACGTAGTCGGCGGGGCCTTCACCGGTGTTGCACAGTCCGGGGCAGGTCGCGGTCTTGAGGCTTGGGCAGAAGCAGCTGATGGGGGCTGTTGTATTCCAACAGGTTCGCGCGGCGCTGTAGAGAGTCGGGCACACGTCTGTTATGTTGTTGGCGCATAATGGAGCGCCGGTAGCAATCCGATTGAGAAAGCCTAATGCGTTCGTGGGAAGGGTGAATGTGCTTGTGCTTGTGATTGTGCTGGTGCTGTTGTTGGTGCTCGAAGTACGGAGAGTACCTTGGAATTGAAGAGTGTTCGCGTAATCTGCTGAATAAACAAGAGTACGGTCTGAAAAGTAAGACAGGACGTTACTGCCCGGCACGAGACTGAGGTAAAAAGCGGAACTGGCGCAACCGCAGTGGTAGTAACCGCCGGGATACTCCACAGTGTAGCAAGCTTGATAGTATCCGCTTAAGGTATGGCGCCGTTAAAAACAATTAAGTAGAGTACGAGGAGCGCTTACCACGTTATCTCGCCGCCATTAGTGTTTCCATTATTGTAATAATCGCCTCCACTGTACGAGTAGCACTTGCTGATCCCAAGGGTGCAACTAGAATCGTCAGCGCAGCAGAGAGCTGAACCAGCAACGGCGCAGCTCTGGCCGGGGTCACATGAGTAGATACTCTCTGTGATAGCGGGATTAGCGGATGCAAGTGGATGCGGCTACTGACTCCAACATACTTGGATCCCCACCCACAAGGCCACATATATTGGGGGGATATTCGGTATTAAGCAGCGATTCGTAGGAACTGATGATAATTATTTTCCCTGGCGATGGGGCCTGGCGTCTGATATGGCTGATAATAGTTGGATTTGGCAACCCGTTCGTGGTGGCCCTTGGCAAGGGCGATGCAGCGAACCGGGTATAACCAGTGTCAATTGTCCGTGTTGGAGTAAACAACACAACGCAGCCATGTACCTTGTAGCATTGAAGTATAAAATAGAAGGTATAGAGGGCACCTTGGAGAACAGTGTACATAAATCGGCTCATGGGTCGGGTTGTATATAGTATGGCAGTTGCGGGGGTTGGCACAAATTGCCATCCCGGCGGCGGGCATTTATGAGGATGCCCACCGTGACTAGAAGCTCTCTCTCAGGCTGCTTCTCTAAAAATTCTGTATCGGTCGGCGAAGCCAGCGCGTATGCGGGCGGCATGCATGGTTCCTCCTATGTGCCGGATATGTATCTGGAGTAGGCAGGGAGAGCTCAGTGGCCGACCCCATTGGACCGCATGGTTGTTGCCCCCTCGGTAATACATCGCTTATCAAGAAAACAATTCATTGAAATACAGAGTCCTGACCAACGAAATACTCGGACGCACATCATCCTTGATGCCAAGCCACCCACTCATTCTCATCCTTGCCTTATTCTACCTCCCGCCTGCTGCTGCCTAAGCTAAGTGAGATCGCAGATCAAAAAAGCCAAAATTTTGTACTGTTTACAGCCTTCTCCCTCTGCACAACATGCATTGCCCGTGACCGGCGGATTTTTCACTAGAGCCAGGAGAGCAAGGCACACAGGGCTGACATTCCACCAACAATGAAAATGTCAACTCCGGGTAACGCAGATGCTGACCCTGGGGAGGAGTAGCCGATAACAGCGCCCGTATAGCCAGCAATGCTAGTCACAGTCGGTAGGCTATACGCATTATAAGTCGGAGTGAGCAATAAGAAGCCTATCGGTCGGTGGACTGTCAACTCACTGTCTTCCGTAGAGCAGAAGGATGAGAACACGGTCAACCCACCAGGACTAGTAGTAATAGCCGGGACATGACAATAACTGGTGTATAGAGAGACCGCACTAGACAAGTCGGGGGGGTTACCGCTGCAAAGGGACGGAGCGGCGCTGTAAATGTATGAAAGGGCAAAGGGCACAAGATCGGTCCGACACCAACAGCTCTCAAGATACCCGCCGCTGTATGGACAACCAAGCACAGGACCGACGGAGTTTATGACGTCCTGAACGCATGTTCTCTGCACCGCAAAATCCGTCCCGCTGAAGATCGTGACATGTGGAAGAGTGAAAGACTGCGCGTTGGCGCCACGGTCAAACAGCATCGCGACAAGCAAAATGCATGGTTGGATCAAGAGGTGGAGTAGGTGGAGTCCGTGAATAAACTGCCCCATTGTGTCCTACTCACAACAAAGGAGAGATTTATGTGTACTCATCCAGAGGATCAAGCAAGCTCTTTATGCAACGTAGGCCGTATACCTCCCCCACTCCAAGCCCTGGCACGTGTCAGCATGCTCGTGCAGGCAGACCTAGCCTTGGGTGAGCGGCAAGGGATTTTTCAGAATCCCGGTGTACTAACATTGAGTGGCGTTCTCCAGTGCGGCAGGCCAGAAGTTCAATTGGCGGGCTCCGATGTAGCACCCTCAAGGTAGAAGCGACAGTATTCTTACGTAACCGATTTAACGCACCAAAACACGCTTCCACGCGATCAACCACCACCACAAAATGCGCGATAAAACAACCAAATCTGAACGTATTGACGCAGCAGTTGCTGTAATTCAAAGAGAGGAGCTCATAGATTACTCCAATCCAGCTATTAAATTCAAATGCTCCCGTACAGCTGTGTCCCGACGCGTTTGAGGTCTCACTAAGTTAAAGAAGGAAGCCAACTCGTTCTGGCACCAATGTCTTACCATCGAGCAAGAGGAGGTTCTAATTGATCGAATTAATCTTCTTATGGACCGATCTATGCCCCCGACCAGTCATATTGTCAAGAACCTTGCGGAGGAGATAAGAGGACGGCCAGTTGGTAAGAACTGGGTAAGCCAGTTCGTCAAGCGCCATGGGCTCTAGCTAAAGAGCTTATATTTGCGTAATATCGACAACTTGCAGGCTGGCGCTGAGTACGCTCTAATGTTCCAACTGTTTTTTAGTATCGTTAGTTGCTTTTTTGTTGTTATTTCGCGTGCGTACTTCCTGAATGCCGCTGACATGTATCTTGCCTCCCTAGCTTGCGATGGTTATCGAGAAATATCGAATTATGGCCGAAAGCATATACAACTTCAATGAGAAAGGGTTCTTAATGGATTACAGTCGATCTCTCAAAAGAATTATGACGAAAGCTGCTCTGGCATCAGTACGTATTACTATGGCAAAGTAGGACAGGAGCTGAGAGTTTATCAGTATTTTGGCTTGCATTTCAGCGATCGGGAGATAGATACCATCACTTCTTATATATAAGGGTGAATTAGGCGACTTAATAAGTACTTGGGTAGACGAAGTGACAAGTAACTCTAAGGCACATTTTACTGTCTCGAGCAATGGGTAGTCCAATAACACGATTGGGCTAGTACCGTGGAGTCGGGGGATATGGGCCACTCACGGGTTATGGGCCACTTCTCCAATTTCCGATATCTACCACACCAAAACTATTCCCGATATAACAGCTCTAGCGTTTATCTTCTAACATGCTGTACTTAACTTCTATGAAAAAAATAATCGAATAATAAAGCGATCGTTATCGTAATGCCGGTAAGAGGGCTTGGCAAGAAAACCCCTCTCGCCCTCATAAGCTCTGCCGAATGGCTTAAAATTCTGAAATTACAATTACTAAATCTTTTAAAAAGCTAATATAGAAGAAAAAATATACTCAATATAGTCCTCATCCATCCAAGCTTCAATCTCGAGATTTTGGCTAAAAATCAACTAAAAATTAGCCTCAAAACTACAAATCTTAGCAACAACCACTTTTAAGATTAGGCTATAACCTAGATGACAAAAAAGAGTGCTGCAATAATTGAATAACCAATAGATAGAGTGTGTTGACATATTTGCATTGAGCTAACAACTTAACAAATAGTTTTTTACTTCTAGTAGATTATGGCAGTATTACTACAAGCTGTTAAGGAAAAATAATAGACAGGCTGTTAGAGACTCTTTAGGATAAAATGTTTACTGAGAAAAACATATAGTCAGTATTTTGCAAGTCTAGTATCTAAATTACTGATAGTATTAATATCATCAAAACTATTACTTATTTAGTTGCTAAATTACCTGAAAATTTAATTGGTTTACAAACTTCAAAGAGTATAAAAACAATTTGTCAGTTCCATGTTATATATAATAAGGACCTGACCATGGACAAAGTAAAGAAGCTCTTCACTACTATATCTCACTTGCCAGCATAAGTCTTTATTCCAAAGCACTAAAACTATAGTTTATTCAAAACATTAAAGCTTTAAAAAAAGAAAGATTAATACAGTATTTGTCTGAATTTAGCTGGTAAGTCAAATAAGAATATTATTGATTACTATCCATCAATGCAGTGTTATGAACATTCTGAACCTCACTAGAATAATACCACAAATATAGAAGTGGTGCTATTTACTATTGAATTGAGTTATGACTTTACAGGATTGAAAATGGCATATATAGCTTAATAAGAATAAACTGAATATGAAGATGGACAGTACTTGCTAGAGGCAAGTGGAAATTAAAGCAGAGTTTACGTAATTGGCACTTTCAGTACTAAGAACATAACTTGCAGTAACCTAATAAATTACTCACATCTTAATTAAGGCAGTAATCTTAGCTAGCCACATAAATACTAAAGTATCTTAACCAAAAAATGACTGACCACTAGAAACTCTATGTCTTATAAGTCCTAAACCATTAAATGTGGACAGAGGATCAAGGGAGCTAAAAGATACTTGATAGCTAAAAAATATATCAGCTGGAAATAGTAAGCAGTTTAAGTATAGACAGGAAGTTGTAAGTTATAATAATAAAGATTTCATTATTGGGCTTAGCATAAGTTATATTGTGAGTTATATTAAGAGGTATATACACTAAGTAGTATAAGTTGACTGTTAGTAAGTAATGAAGAAATCAATAAATAAGTAGCTATAAATATTGTATATAACAATCCAACTCTAGTAAGATCTTATCTTCTAGTTTGTTTTCAATATTCAGATACATAGTGAAAAGTTTATAAGGTAAGTATCAGATAGTTATGCTAGTTTAATATATTAAGATAGTGAAACGGTTCTGCTGCATCTTATATTAGATGATATCTTTGAATAATAATTCTTGGTACAAAGCTTAATTACTGAACTAATAAGATATTCATTGAAAAAAAAAGAAAAGATACTTTCCCTGAAATCTTATTGTAGTATTTATAGTTATCTCTTTATTAATCTCTTGACCACCTGCCAATAAGTGACTCATATTACTTGATATGACTCACAATACAACTTATACTAAGTTTAATAATGAAACTTGAATTATTATGACTTATAACTCTTTGCCTATGATCGAACTACTCACTATACCCAGTTGATGTATTTTTCAGCTACCAGATATCTTTTAGCTCCTTTGATTCTTTGTCCACATCTAACAGTTTAAGGTTTCGTGGTTTGTAGAGCTTTTTCAGAGTTGATTACTTCCTAATTAAGTTGCTTAGCATTTATATAGCTAGTTGAGTTAGTTACCTTAACTGGAGTATGTGTAATTTATTGAGTTACTATAGGTTGCACTCTCAATATTGAGAGCACTAATTGTACAAGTTATGCTTTGGCCTCTACTTGCCTCTGACAAGTGTCATTTATCCTTATATTTAGTTTATCTTTTCCAAACTATATGTGGTATTTCTAATTCTGTGGAATTGTAATTTGATCTAATAGTAATTAATGCCACTCTCATGTCTATGGTATTATTCTAGTAAGGCTCGAGATATTTGTGACATTGTGTTGAGATCTCAGAGAAAGTTTCTTTTCTTTCCTCTTTACTGAATGTTTTATTAATTTAGTAACTAAGCTTTGTATTAAGAATGGTTACCTAAGATATCATTTAATATAGTTGCAGTAGACCTATTTCGCTATTTTATTAGATAGAGCCAATATAATTATTCCATAGTTACTTTACTATTATAAACATTTTAAGCCATGTCAAAGTAATACCACAGATATAGAAGTGACATCAGTTATCATTAAATCAGATTGCGGTTCTACAGAATTAGAGATAACATATACTGCTTAACAAGAATAAATTAAATACAAAGATAAACGGCACTTGCTAAAGTATCACAAATATCTTAAACTTTACTAGAATAATGTCATGAATACAAAAGTAGTGTCGGTTACTATTAGATTAGATTGCGATTTCATAAAATTAAGGATAATATACATAACTTGGTAAGGATAAACCAAATACAAGGATGGATAGTATTTGTTAGAGGCAAGTAGGGGCTAAAGCAGGACTAATGCAATCAGCACTTTCAGTATTAGGAATATAACTCATAGTAACTTAATAAATCATCTACACCTCAGTCAAGGCAAAAACTTCAGCCAGCTACACAAATGTCAAATGACTTAATCCGGAAGTGATTAACTATATAGAAGTTCTACAAACTATGGAACTTAGAACAATTGAACATAAACCAAGGACTAAGGAAGCTAAGAAACACTTGATAGCTGAAAGACACATTAACTAAATATAGTAGGTAGCTTGAGTATAGGTAAAAGATTATAAGTCATGATAACTCAGATTCTATTATTAGACTTGGTATAAGTTATATTATAAGTTGTAATGATCTAACTCTGATGAAGTCTTATCTTCTAGTTTGTTTAAGTGTTCAAGTACATGGCAAGGTATTATTAAGGTGACTGTGGGACAGTTATATTAGTTCTGTATACTGAAATAACAAAATAGTCTTACTGTAACTATATTGAAAGATATCTTAAGCAATAATTCTTAATATGAAGCTTTATTGCTAAACTAATAAGACATTTAGTAAAGAGGAAAGAGAAGATATCTTCTCCGAGATCTCAATGCTATATTTATAGCTTTCTCTTCACTAATCTCTTGACCATCTGCCAATGGGCAACTCATATCACTTGATATATTCTTTTCTCAACGTGACTCATACTTGACTCATACTAAGTCCAATAATGAAATCTAAGTTACCATAACTCATAACTCTCCATCTATACTCAAGCTGCTCATTATACCTAGCTGTCATGTCTTTCTGTTGCCAAGTGTTCTTCAGCTTTCCTAATCCTACTTCCACAACTAACAGTTCTGCGCCTGTAGGTTGTAGTGGTTCCTATTGACTAGTTACTTCCTAGCTAAGCCATTTAACAGTCGTATAGCTAGCTGAGGTCATAGCCTTAACTAGAGTATGGGTAATTTATTGAGTTGCCATCAGTTGCACTCTCAGCGCTGAGAGTACTAATTGCATGAACCCCTATTTTGGCCCCTACTTACCTACGGCAAATACCATCTGTTCTCATATTCAGTTCATCCTTACTGAGCCATACATGCCATCCCTAACCCTATGGGTCCACGATCTAGTCCAATGGTACTAGTGTTACTCTTATATCTGTAGCATTCTAGATGAGACTTGAAATGTTCATGATATAAGTCATGTTAAAAGATATGTACATTAAGTGATATAAGTTGCTTATTGGCAGGTAGCTAAGAGATCAATAAAGAGGGGGCTATAAATACTGCATTAGAATCTCAGAGAAAGCATCTTTTCTTTCCTCTTTACTAAATATCTTATTAGTTTAATAATGAAGCTTTGTACTAAGAATAATTGCTCAAAATATTCTTTAATATAGTTGCAGCAGAACTGTTTCACTATTTTAGTATATAGGACTAACATAATTGTTCCACAGTTCCTCTACAAACTTTTGCCATGTATCTAAACTCCCAAGATAAACTAGGAGATAAAATCTTATTAAAGTTAGAACATCACACCTATAAACTTCTCACCATGTACTTGAATGCTAAAGACAAACTAGAAGATAAGACTATATTGGAGTCAAGTCATCACATATAAGTAGTCAAGGCTAGAAAGTATTAAGAAAAGAAGGAGACTCTCAAATTAACTGAAAAACAAGTCAAATATAAGAAGAAGATTAAGAGAGTAATAAATACTTTCAGAAAGAAGTAAGAAGAAATAAAGAAATAAAAAAAAAAGGCTGAGAAAGAGACAAAAGCTATCTGAAAGCAGTTAATAAAAGGTTTAGCTATAACAAACAAGCCAGTCAAAAAAGCACTTAAAAAGAACAGATAATTACTCAGATACTATGATTTTTGAAAGTACTTACCTCAGTACCACTAAAACTTTACCGAAATACCATAATTTTATTGCTATACTACCTTCACAATAACGCTATAATAATGCAGCATTTAAGCTAAATTTTTAGATAAGGTTATTCTCCAATGAAAGTAATATCTCTAACATAATTTTTGTATGTTCAAATCATAGCTCTAAAGTCTGACAGCCTCCACATTTGGAGCGTAGTTATGTTGTCTTAATATAGGCAATGACACCACTTCGTATAATATCCTAGTAATATACTACAATACCAATTACAGTTTATGTTAATGCTAGATGTCATTGTAATATATATTTGCAATGATATGATATTTTAAAGATACTCAAAAATAGGCCCAAATGTATGGAAATTGGTGTTGATAGGTAAGAAGCAAAATCGTAGTATTTCAGTAAAGTTTTAGTGGTACTGGGGTAAATACTTTCAAAAATCGTGGTATCCAAGTAATTATCTGTAAAAAGAAACTAGTTTCTACTGCGTTATAAGTAAAAGAAAGTGCTTTAACTATGCTAAATTATTAAAAAGTTTCTACTTAAATAAAAGCAAGTACTTGAATAATAATACCTAGTATAATAATGAACTAAGTTACTGAGGTAGTGTAACAGTGAAGGTTTTGGGTACTATAAAATAAGTAATACTAATGTGTATTACTTAGACTTGAGAAGTTTAAAGTAACTTAATTTGTAATATGGTCTTTTTATTACTAAGAACTAGAATCACTTCCCAGCTAGAATTCAACAAAATAGCATGTAATTATATCTTTTGATATCTTGAGTAATAAAACTTGATTTGCTTAATAATAATAACTTGATAAATTATTTAATGAAGAAGAAAGGAAAGAGCTTTCTATTACTCTCTAAGGGCTTTTTATAATAGCTTTTCATCAAGTTACTAACGACCTATTATCAAGTAATTGTATATTATATTATAGTCATATCAAGACATGACTTGAAACTTAAATTTCAAATAAGAAAACCTAAGTTAATTTGTAATTTATATTCTTCTTACCTTTGTGTAATTACTACATAATTTATCATTTCTGACTAATATATTTCTTAGCTATCTTAACTGGTTAGGTATTTGTTAACTCCTCTTTATCATTACTTCTAGCTAGTCCTTAGCTAGGGGCTTTTATTGTTCATTGGTTATTGTTTATATTATTTCTTTAGTATTATAGTGGCTAGCTAAGTCTACTAAGTAAAGACTATCTGACTTAAATATTTTCTTATATTTTTCAGTTGCTGTATACAGTATACAATGTACAAGCTTAATAACTTATGCTCAACTGCTTTAAGTGATATATCTCTAATAAGCTCTGCTATTGCTTATATTTAGTAGTTTGCTCTTTTAGCCATATGCTATACTTAATAGATACTTTGTTTATGATCTAATTCAATAATTTTTAAGCCATTTCATATTTATAGTGTTTTACAGCTTAAGGCTCAAGATTTTCATAACAAGTAGAAGTATTAAAAGTAAAAGTAAGCAGAATAAGTACTCAGACAATTAATTTGCTATAATACTTTAGATAAAAAAAACCAAATTGTACAATTCTAAAATCTTAATCAACTACATATATTATTTTAATTTATTTACAAACAGATATGTAGTTATTTAATAATTAATTTCCAGAGATTAGTACTAACTGTAAAATATACCTGCTTTAGTATAAAATATATTTTGATATAAAAAATCAGTTAAACAGTACTAGGTGCCTTTTTCTAGCTACAAACTTTTAACAAATAATAAAAAGTACAAGTCAATTACCTGTTTCACAAAATTGCTTATTTTCTTAAACTTGCTAAAAAAACTTGATTAGCAGATTTAATAGATAAATATTTGTCTGGTCTTAATTAGTCACAACTTTATCTTAACTTTCTTTTAATTATGAAGTACAAAGTACTATGTACTAGTTGTCATTTTATTAAGTTTCAAAATCTGATTTGGTATTTACTTGCATAATCTAGACTTTACCTTTAAGCTTACTTCTTTACTTAATAGTATTTTGTCTTAGTATTTACTATATAAGATTTAAGTAAAGTAGTTTATAGTAAAATAAATTTTGTTTTTATAATATATTAACAGTTCTTGCTATACAAACTACTTAAACATTAAATAAAGCTGAATATCATAAATATTATAAGCCTTATCAGAATAATGTTATAGATATAAAAGTAATATTATTACTATTAAATCAAGTTATAACTCTATAAGATTAAGGATAATATACAAGGCTCAGTAAGGAAGAACCAAATACAAGAATAGATAATACTTGTTAAAAGTAAATGTTGTTTACTATAAAGAGTATTTGAAAAGAAATAAAAAGCATCTTCTTTTTTTTTATCAAATATTAATTATTTTCATAGTATTTAATTTCTAGTAATTAAGTTTATTATATAAAATAACTTTAAATATAATTAAATACTATCTTATTAGATGTAATAATAAAGATTTTTAATATTATAAGATAAGTAGTATTAATGTATAGCTATTGCTATTATGATATTTAGAATACTAATGTAATACATTTCATTTTGCTATTGTTATACCTTTTTTTTACTATTATAATACTTTACCTGAAATTAGGTTATAATTATATGCTGAATACTATTTACTTAAAAAGTTAATTTTCTATCAAAACTTAAATTCTGTTCTTTTCTCTTCAATATTAATATTTTGTCAATACTTTTTCCTATTATAGAAAGAGTCTTCCCATTGCTTGAGTTCTTAATTTAATATATCAACTGTCATACTTGAATTTAAAGCTATATAGTAATAAAGTAATGAATGAAAAAAATAAACTAAATTCTTAACAAAGTATATATCCCTTATGATTATAGGTTTAAGTATAAAGTACAAAACTTAAACTTTGCAGTAAAGCACTAACTTACTAGTATATGATCTATTAAGTATTTTTTTTCTATTAAAGTAATACTTGATAGTAATAACTAAATATTTTAATTCTAATATAGTTAATATAATTATGAATTTTCTTTTGAATTTATTATATACCTTACTTATTATATCTTACTCTTATTAACAACATCTCAAGTAAATAGTATATTTATTTCTAAGTTAAAATTAAGAGAAATTCTTAGTAGACTTTAATATTAAGACTATAAAATAAAGGTAAAAAATATTTATAATCTGTAATCTTAACTACATTTAAAGAATTTTGGATCATAATTAACAATTGAAATTATATTTGATCATCTCAAGAAATTGTAATATACTTTAGTATATAAATAAATTTTTAAAGAACAACTTATATTTTCTTTGTACATCTAAAATAAGTTAAACAGAGAAAACTTACTATATTTACTTTTACTTTGCCAAATTTCTTCAAACCTTAATAACTAACATCAAAACTTGAAATTCACTAATATGCTATCTAAGAAAGTTACTTCAAAGTTATAAAAATCTTGTAAGAATCTTACAAAGGATTACTGTAGCTGCAATAAGTCCCTTTCTACTATTTAATTTTTCTTGCTAATATTTGAAGAACTTCAAATACAAAGAGTTACCTTAAAGAATATGAGCACAAATCTACTATTATTAATTCTAATAATACTTATAATTTAACTATCCAGCACTATCTCAAGATCATTGACTATTACAGAGAAGGCAATTTTAGGCCTAAATAATGTCACTCTCAGATACTTGACTATTAGATAACAAAAATTTCAATTTACTCAATACTGCGTTATGCACTGTTATCTAGCTTAATATTAATAAAATTTAGGCCCATTTAAAAGCCTTAGAAAATCAAGTTAAGATATTAAAAGTTGAAGGAAAGGATGTTTAGGGAACTAGTTCAGTAGTTACTGATAGTATAATGTTAACTAGTTGGTCAAAATAGGAAGCCATTATAGTTGTGATAGATGAGTATGAGCTTAAAGATTTAATCATATATGGTCTTTATGTATAGGGGAAAATTGCTTTGAGGGAGATTAAGACTACAGTAAAGCTTCTAGAGTTTGAAAACTTTTGTAATTGTTGCATTGAGAAAAAACTAAACTATACTATAATAGTAGGGAATACTTTTAGCCTCTACATAAAAAGCACTAAATAATGTAAAGCTTGTATTGAAGCTGGGGAGATCAGTGTCATTTCTCTTCTAAACAATAATTTCTTTTCATTTATATCAATTTAATAATTTAATAATTTAAATTGAATTTATTAAAAATTTTTACAGTATGCATAATATTAGAGCATACCCTTAAGCTATTATAATCTTACTATACTTAATTGGTCAACTACTCTTCTGTTTGATCAGTTAAAATTCAAGTATCTACTAATTCCTCAATATATAATATTATTCAACTGAATTAAGTTAATTTAATTATATTTTTTTCTTGTACTACTGAACTAATATATTTACATTACCCAATATCACTTTAGGCTGTTAATCAAATAAAGTGCTTTCATTGCAATAAACATCCACATCTTTTGTTTGATTAATTATTGGTAAATAGACTTACACTATGCTCAGTACCTAGATTTGAGGACCGAGAACTGCAATTATTAGCTATAGTTTCTAGTAATACTCAATTTTAGACAAGTGAAGCTTTTAGTAAGCAAAATAACGTTGCTATAACAATGTTCAATTTAACTATAATTTTAGAAATTTCTTGGCTTTTTACCTCTACCATTTCCTGACAAATTAGATATTCTGAAATTTAAGAGACCAGACAGAAAGTAATGACTAAAGATACTCAGCTCAAACACATTAAGCAAATTTCCACTTTTTCAATCAATAAAACCTCTAGTTTACCAAAAATAGATAATTAATAGATTGAACTATAGTTTTCCAAAGGCTGGAGACCATTCTTTGAGATTCCTAGCTATGTGGAACTGGTTAAGCTACTTTTAAGTGAGCAAGTTCATGTATGGGATTCCTGAATTTGGAATATAGCAAAGTCTTTTCAAAAGTGAAAATACTTCATAATAGATGGTATATATATGAGAGATATCACTCAAGATACTTGTGTTAACTGGATAATTACTAAAACTTCTGGTCTTCTTTGATTAGATGATTGGAAACATATTAAAGACTTGCTTAGTCAGTTTTAACTTCAAGCAATAAATGATACTAATGCTGCTAATTATATTGACAAGTTCATTAATTGAACTTGAAGATGAGAAGTATGACAGACAGCTGAAAAGAAAAGAGAGATTTATTAGAGGTAGATTAATTGAAGACCTACTTGATAATAATGATAATAAAAGTGATGAACTAGAAGAGTAGTTTTATTAGTTAAGAGAAGAGTATATAGAAGATAGTATTAGTTAGTATATTCCTCTCTACTCTCTTTTTCTGGAAGATTAAGCAAGTAGATAACTTACTTCCAGAAGATATAATTCCTTAAATTACAATATCCAGATGGTTAACCTTGAAAACTATTGCTTTTAATAGTTAAGAATTACTAATAAGCAATTAACTTCTGAGTAAGCCAAAACCCAAAATCTGGAAATTATGATAGAGGTCATCAATTGAAAATTCTAAGACTTTCACTCCGAATAATTAATAATTGGTATTGAATAGACAAAGTCTAAAGATAATAAATAATTTATTAGTGACTAAATTAATACAGCTGTCAAGATGGATTTCTGCAAATTCAATACTGCTTTTTAATCAAATTCTCTGGAAAAGGCCTTTGAGAAGTAGAGAGAATACTGAAAATGTCTTACTGATAAGGAAGAAAAAGTTCAAGACAAATTATATATATTTATTCATTAAATACAAGTTTATTGCTGTCATTACTGTTCTGCTTAATATCTTCTTTATTTGATGGGAGATCTGTTTTAGAAACTTGTTCTGTTTCTTGATATTATAAGTTATAAACAATATCACTTGTTTAATATTTTTCTAACTTTGCTATAGTATGAGCATCAATCTAGTCTATCGTACATCGAGATAGTTTGAGTTCTTCTATTGTGGAACTACTTTAAACGTGTTACTATAACTTTGTTCAGAGAAACAAATTTGTGTTTTAATAAGTGTTATAATCGGCAAACACAAATAATTCTACATATTCAGCTATTTGGAAAATGATTTGGTAGAAAGTTAGAGTTAATTCTAGTAAATATATATCTTTATTACAATTCTCAACTTCTTTTTTAAGCGATTTAGCATTTCCTTGTTTGATGGAACTTCATAATGATGTATATTAACAAGATAGTAAAACATTTTATAAGATCGACCAGTAGGTAAATAGAATTCCCAAAATCACTGCTGTTAGATCTGGTGATTATTATAGATTTCCATAAAATTCTGAAAATATTCTTTAACTATTATTAGGTAGATAAATTATAAAGCTATTAAGTTAGTAAAGCTACTATCAAAATATTCTTCATTAGACAGTAACTAAAAGTATTCTCTTCATTCATTAGACTATGCCTTAATCCGGATATTGTAAGTATATGTTTCAAAATTATAGATATCTTTAAATAGTAGATTCAGGTTTCTTATTTGCTGAAGTTAAATATGTGAATATGTTGTAAGTGATATTTCAGTGCCTTTATTTAATTAAATAAGAATTGATACAATATTCAACTTTCAAATCATTTAAAGATACTGTATATTAACTACTACAGCCATTGAGTTATTTATACTAATATATAATTGCAGAATGTATCTTGAATATCCATTAATGAAACTGTAAACCTGAAAATCTTAAAGCTTTGGTTTGTCATATTCATTTACTAGTATAACTTTCATTGGACCTACTATTATCATCTTAGTTCTTTTTTAATGTAAAGCTAATTTCTAAGTTTCAACGTCAATTGAATCAATTTCTTTAATAGCTTTTCAAATTTAATGCTTATTAGCAAGTTGTTAAATTAGAGATATTTAAAGAAGGTATATAAGTACTGAATATAATACTAGAATACTCATATTTATTAAAGCTGTTTGCATATACTACCAGCTATTTTGAACTGCTTAATCACTTACTAGTTTCTCTTGAATAGCTAATTGAATTCTTACTTGATATTTCTTGATATTTAGAACTTGGTAAAGTAGCTTAAGTAATAGATATAATCAGAGACATTTTAGTTGTTTACTCAATAAACTATAGCCCTTAAATTTATTCAAAATCTGAAGAATATATCTATAGAAGAAGTTCTGGCTATAGAAATTCTTTATCCAGTTTATCAATTCTGTGTTTTTCAGTTTTACATCACTCTTTTTAATATTCCATTGATGAAGCTTTCACTTAAATGCCTATATACTATAGTTTATTAATAGACTTTTTGACGATATAAGATTAATTAGTAGAAAAACATCTTACTTTAGATTAAACTTTCTTATATACTTGTTAATTCTGATATGCTTTATAATAGCATTGATTGTATACTTCTCTACCAAGTAAAAATATTTGAGTTCTATTTTATATAGACTCTAGTCAATGGTAAATGAAGCCTTAATTATTGATATTCTACTTTTAGTTTCTTTTACTTGATTTAAAGTATAGACTGATTAACTAGTTGAGCTTGTTATTATTTTTTGTTGATATAAAAACTTTTCAAGCAGAGTAAAGTAGGATGGTTAATAGCCGAAAAGTTAATATGGCAGATTTTCTGTCTAACTAACTATGTGTATCCCTAGTTCTTACTTTTATTACAAGAATATTTTTATATCCTTTTACTTGATTATATATTTAAGGTTAATAAGTTCAAGTTATCCCTTCTCAATATTGTCTACTGTATTAGTATCAATATTTCATATCTAGAAAAGTTAAAGACAACTATATTTAGGCTCTCAAGTAACTATATAATATTGTACTTGAACCTGAATTTTTTTTCTCTACTATAATGATTACTAATAAAGAATTAGCTCAAATAAATACTGTATAAAATATTTTTTCTTTTGTACATGAAATTTTATACAGTTAGCATGTTGAGCAATAAATTAAAAGCAAGACTTTTATTTAGCTTTCATCTAATAAGAATAAGGAAAAGAAAGTAAATTTTATAAAAGTCTAGATTAATTCGATTTATTGAAAATAAGTAGAATATGTTATATACTTTAATCTAAAATAATAACAATATGCTTACAATTTTCAATAGGATCATATATCTAATCAGGTATTTAATAAACAAGACTTTCACCTAAGTATAACTGCTAGTAATGAAAATGAATAAAAGTAACAAGAAGGTCTTAAAATGTTTGTATAACTACTTTCACTTGAAGTTACTAATAACATTTGTAAAGAAGAATATGGCTAGAGTAGCAGAATTAAGGATATTAGCACTGATATAAACAATACATACTTGAAGATATATGTTAAATTTTTTCCAGTAAATGATATATTTAGAAAGATATGAAATTCTTTTAAGGACTAATAGTAGAAGCATTCTTTTATGATGTTAAGTAGACCTTCCTTAATATTAAGATCTTAGTTTATTATAATCTCAAAAAATTAATAGTGATTGAAACAAATACTTTAGACAAGGTATTAGAGAGATACTTCTTATAGTAAGACGAAGAAGTAAAGACTTATTGGTTAATAGCATTTCATAGCTGGAAGTTCATTTTAGTGGAAGAAAACTACAAGATATATAATAAAGAAATACTAGCAATTATAAATTACTTAAAAGCATAGAAAGTGTAATTAGAAGGAGTGTAGTATTAAATAATAATATATATAGAATACTAGAACCTAAAATATTTCACTACTACCAAAGTACTAAATAGACGACAAATTAGATAGTCAAAGAAATTAGACAACTTTACCATAATTTACCACTCTGAAAAGTATAATGTGAAGGCTGATCTACTATTATAAAGAGCAAACTTTTTCTCCAAGAGAATAAAAGCAATACCACTGGTGTAACTGCTACTTCTCTATTAATAGCAGTGAATGGTAGCAATAAAGAGTAAACTTAGACTTACTGAAAAACTGTAGGTAGTAGTAGAATGGAAATCAGAGAAGTCATTATAAGAGTTTAAAGATATAATTGAGGTAGTCTACAGGGGTAACAAAACAGTATAAGAAAAACTATAATAAGTAGCAAAACTGTTGGCAAAAAAGAGTTTGTGAGACTTCATACTAGATAATAAAGGACTTTTTCTATTATAGAGACTAATTTATATCTCAAATAGTAAGGACATTAGACTTTATATTATGAAGAACTATTACAAGTACCTTAAGGCAGAATATAAGGAACTGAACAAAATACTAGAACTAGTATAGAGGAACTTCTTCTAGTTTTAAATGAAAATGTCCATTATAGATTATATGGAGATATACTATATCTTTTCAAGAATTAAGCTGACAAAATATAAACTATATATAGAACTTATGTTATTACTAATTTTAAAATAGCAGTAGGTGGTAATATTAATAAATATGATTGTTAAGTTAGTATTAGTGAAAGATTCTTACTAGAAAAAAGTATTACTATATAACTTAATATAGATGGTATGGAATGGTTGACAAAAAAAACTAACCTAGTTCTATACTATAAAGCAATAATATTGAAGAACCTAGCATATTTATATATTAAGAAAATCTTTCAACTCTATAAAATATAAGTATTAATTGTATTTGATAGGGAATAAGTATTCTTGTCAGAATTCATAAAGAAATTCTGCAAATGGCTGAGCTATAGGCTCAACTTTTTCATTATATATTAACTACAAATGAATGGTTAAACAGAATGAATGAACTAACTAATGGAGGAGTTCTTGAGGGTCTGTAATAACTATAAGCAGAATAATTGAGTAGAGTAGTTATTGAGCAAAGTAGTTATTAATAGAGAAGTTGGAAATCAATAATATATGGCAAGTAAGTATTAAAACTACTCTTTTTGTTATAAACATCTTGAGTCTTACCAGGATAATACTACAGCCATGGTGTCTGGTATTCTGGTCTCTGGTATCCTGGAGACTGTTTCCCGGTCAACGTGT
Organism: Nothomitra cinnamomea; assembly: GCA_022345685.2. Classification (NCBI taxonomy): domain Eukaryota; kingdom Fungi; phylum Ascomycota; class Geoglossomycetes; genus Nothomitra; species Nothomitra cinnamomea. Next base: position 75,930 of record JAJDMX020000071.1, on the reverse strand, counting down.
TATTTGTTGTTCTATTGTTGCAGCAACGGCTGCTGCCTAATTTCGGATTCAGGTATTTTGCTATCCGGTCGGATGTGTGTGTATCCGGTGATCTGGTTGGTGTAGTAATCTTGCTTATAATATGGAGTCGGTTGAAAGTCACACAGGTTGTTGTGGTTACACTTTTAATTTTGGTTGTTAGGTTTGAGAGATGCATGTATGAGTTTGTTTGTTTTGTAATTACGTGTATTAATAACAAACATTGGTATTTGTTGGTTGTGTATAAATACTGTCGACCGTGTCGCATATTTCTGAAATCAACCATGCCATTTCGATGTTTTCAACGTAATGGTCCTTCTTATGGTCTCGTTCGTTTTATGGGTTATTTTCCTCGTCATCGCACTTACCATTACACTTACCACCATCGTTATTATTAGCGGTATGTATAGTTGTTGACTTCTTATATATATAGATATTTACCATGCCATACGGTCGTAATGGTGATTTTTCCTGCTATTGGTTTTCGCGTGTACCTTATAAATTTGCAAGTCGTGTTAAGAATGTTATGGGCGATCATAGATATTATGAGGCGACACTGGTGGAATCTACTGGGGATAAATCGTCGTATTGCATGTTTCCTGGTATAGACGATTCTTGCTTTTTGTTGCCCGCTACAGAACTTTGTGATTCGGACTGTCGTAATGACGATACTGTACTGGCTACTGGTGCAGGAGTGAGATTTGAGGCAGTTGGCAGTCAAAAGTATTCTATTCGGATTATCGCATTTCGATATTCACGTGTGACGCATCTTTTTGAGGATGGTAGTAATGAGGGTACTGTTTGCCTTGACGAGGCCCAGTCTGGTGGCAAAGGTTTTGATGTTCTTGGAGGTACTCATTGTGTTGATACAGATATTTTATTAAGGGATTCCGGGATTTTAGATACAATTCCTGGGCGAAGTCCTATTTTTTATCCGGTATCTGCCAAGGCTAGAGGAAAGATTTATCTGGATCGTATATTTCATGGAGGGTTTCGTATTGATAGATTGGAGGTTCGACCTTTTAATTGTTGGGTTGATTCTAGACGGAAGTTGGAGTTTTATTCTCGTATGGGTCTTGTCAAGCTTAGTGTCGATGAAAAGCATTATGATTTCTATTTTGCTGTCATTGTTCATGTTCCGCCTTTTACATGCGAACAAGTGGCATGACTTCCCAATGTAGATGGTATAGATCTTTCTGGTGGGGGTGAGGATTCTAAGGAGAATCAACCTGAGTGCCCAGTTTCAGAGGTATCTACAGTTAAGCTTGTTCCTCCTAAGTCTGAGATTCCTGCGGTTGAGATTAGATCTATCTTTTCACGTTTTCATTGAAGGGACTCTTGAAGATTAATTAAATCCATCGTCTCTATCTATATCCTTTATGAGATTATACAACAGGCTTTGTGTAGAGCCCAGTGTTCCCGGAGGATCCATTAAAGCAAATAAAGGTTTTGTAACATTAAAGAAAATGCAATTTCCATTTAGCCAACCAACATCCACACCATTATACTCTCTCAGGTCTTGATTAAATAAAGCGATGCACGGTTTTCCCCATTCCAAGACATGTACCTTTTTAAGGTATTTGTCCGTCACGGTGAATTCAAGTAGACCACCTAGTATGCATTTGTAGAATTTGTTCATGTCCTTGTCGTTCAAGGGCACGTCGTCGAGAATAAAGTATTTTTTAGTGAGATCGAGTTGCTAGGCGTTCCAGCAACTAGTCATGATTGAGTGGGGGCCAAGGGATCGTACCCAGGTGGTTTTCCAGAGTCTTGTTTCACCCTACACTACTAGTGTCATTGGTCGTCTATCTAACATATATGATTTAATTAGTTTTAAAGACCTTATTTTGATTATGAAATACGGGGGTACGGGGGGCAGAGCCCCCTGTTTGCCTTATCACCCGAACCACGTAAGGCCATTGGCCAAGCGACGTGCCCGGCCCGTAGGGCCGTTAGGTGGCCGAAGGCTACCTCCCCGCAGATTCGGGTATCATTGGTCGTGTTGAGTGTTCTGTGGGGTATGCAAGCACTTACTGAAAGGTCTTTCTAAGTATTTTTTTTTCCAATCCAGCAGTTCCTCTGGTATATCCCATATACCGTCTAATACAGGTTGTTTGTATTCCGGTGCTGTGGGAGTGAAGGTGTTATTCATGTACGACTTGACGTTATTGTAGCTGAGTATTAGCTTGCGCAGCACTGTTGCTTTCATTGACGTCAGGAATTCTGATTTGTCTTTTATTTCGACCACGTCTGCCCAGAAGTCGTCCTCCATTTCCTTTTGTATTGCTTTCGGCATTGCCATATCTCTACCGATATGAATCGATTTGTTTCCTTTTTTATGAAGATATCTCCACACAGCCAATCGTTTTCGCGTTCATCCAATATTTGGGTGGTAACCACCAATGTTGAAATGGTGTGGATTTTTGATATTTCGTTTCGAGGCCCACTTCTCTAAGACGTAGTAATGTAACGTACCATCTTTGTGATTCTCTTGTACAGCGTAGTATTCTCTAAAACCTAGTTGGTCGATTCCTTTTATGAAATCCTCCTTTGATAGGTCGCATTTTGGGTACGTCAGAAATACTGATTTCGTCGCAAGTCTGAATCAGTTTGGTCTACACGTCGTGTTTGTGGTGTCGATGAATTCTACCTCGTTTTCAGAGTCAGACTTGTTGACTTTGCAGTTAACGACTATTGGAGTAGGTATTTTTTCCGGTATGAATGTTGATATTCTTGAAATGATTTGAGCGTTGTGGACGATGAAAGGGTCTGGTAGAGAAGAATCTAGTATAATAAAGTCATTGATTTGAGTTGGAAACGGCGATGACTCATTGAAGATTTGTGTAAGAGGTATGCGTTGTAGGCTGCTGTTAGTCATAATGTAGGGATTAGTCATATTGATGAATGGTATAAGGATGGTGGGTGAGGACACCACTTTCTCGGGGGACACCACGGCTTAAATAATTTTACAGACACAAAAGTGGTGTCAGTTACTATTGGATCAGATTGTAGTTTCACAGAATTAAGGATAGTATATAATGGCTCAGTAAGGATAAACTAAATATAAGGATAAATGGCACTTGTTAAAATCAAGTGAGGGCTGAACCAAGGCTTGTGTAATTAGTGCTCATACTACTAAGAGCGCAACTTACAGTAACTTAATAAATTACCTACAATCTAGTCAAGGCAATAAACTCAACTAGCTACCCAAATGCCAAGTAATTTAATTAGGAAGTAATTAACTATATGGAAGTTTTATGAACTACAGAAAATTAAACTATTGGATATAAATGATGGACTAAAGGAGGTGAAAGACATTTGGCAGCTGAAGGACATATTAGCTGGTTATAATGAGTAGCTTGAGTATAGGCAGAGAGTTATGAGTTATGATGACTTAAGTTCTATTATTGAACTTAGTATAAGTTGTGTTATTAGTCACATCAAGAAGTGTATATATTAAGTGATATACGTTGCCTGTTGGCAGGTAGCTAAGAGATTAGTAAAGAGGTAACTATAAATACTACATTAGAATTTCAGGAAAAGTGCCTTTCCTTCTCTCTTTACTAGATATTTTGTTAATTTAGCAATTAAGTTTTATATTAAGTATTATTACCTAAAAAATAATTTAATATAATTATAGTAGAACTATTTCACTATTTTAATATATGGAACTGATATAACTATTCTACAGTTATCTTATAAACTTATACTGTATACCTGAACGCCTAAAACAAACTTGAAGACGAAACCCTATCAAAGTCAAATTGTTACACTTTTCTTCATTAACATAAAGTTTTACTCAAAGTTTACTCTCTCAAAGATGGCAGAAAAGTAACTAGTTGCCTAAGTAAGAACAGAATAACTGAAAACAATTTACTTAGAGGTCTGCCAGCATCTAGAAAAGATACTAGAAAACCTGAAAAAGTACTATAATATTTGCTGTATACAGACATTACAACTTTAGAAAAGACAGTAAGCATAGTTATAGTAGACAAATATTATAAAAGATAGACTATTAGTAAAGCTAGATAATAAGTACTTGAGATTATATACTATTAAAAAAATTATTAGTCTGAATATGGGATAGCTAGCATTACTACCAATGGTGAAACTCTATTAAATTTTCAATATAAATCTTTTAAAATTAAAGACTTTAAAGATCTTCAAAAAGGATAAAGTGTTCAAACACTTAGTAGTAAAGATAAACAAATAATAGAAATAGAAGTTCAAGAAGATGATAAACAATAAATGTTTAAGCAGGCAAAACAAGATACAACTATATAAAGTATACTAGTTAGAGTACTTATTATTACAGAATATATAGGAATAAATCAAGCATCTTGTTCATGCTTAAGATAAGCTCAATACCGATTTCCAAAGATAGCTAGCTAAAGAAAAGACAGTCATGAAAGATGAAGCCTTTAAAAGAAAGTAAAGATAGTGACAGAATAGGTAAAGAAGGCAAAGATATAGAGAAAGTAGAAGGCAAGCTAATTGGTAGCAGAAACTTCAATTTTTATTCTAAAAATATAAGAAGTAAAGAGTTCTGCTAGGAAAAGGAAGTAATCAGTTACCATAGATGATAACAAATACCATAAATACCTTTCTTACTAAGGAAGCAATACTAGCAATTATTATTAGCCCTAGGGAAAACCCTTAGCTCAAAAGAGAGCTGATGATAGATATTAATCCACTATCTCCTTCAAGTCTCAGAAGTTACTAGCATTCTGGTACTACTTCTAGTAAGCATAGGTAACCTGTTTATATAGATTCTCTAGATCTCATTGTAGCTGCTTTACTTTATCTTAAGTTACTAGTAGTCAGGCTTAATAATTTTCCTATATGTGTGTGGGGAGAATTGTTATAGTTGACATGTTAATAGTATAAAAGATAATAGCAATAAAACATAAGATAAGAAATTTAGCAGAGTCAAAAAATACAGGAATAGGTACTTATCTCTATAACCTCTATAAAAGAGAGAATAGGACCAGGAGTAGAGGGCAGAATGAATAGAACAATGAACGAGAAAGGGGAACTAAGTGAGGCAATGAGCAAAAAAAGAGCAGAAAAGAAGAAAATAGGTTTATCCTTCATAATCAAAGACTTTACTTTCTATAAAATCAAAAGAGAAAAGTTAAAGATTAAGCCCAAGGAGGATTTGATACAGTAGTAATGAAAATAAAGCATATGATAAAATACCAAAGAGAGAGAAGGCAAAGAAGCCCTTTTTCATTTAATTTCAATAATTGGAATAGATAAAGTAGAGTTACTAGGGGAAGTAGTAAATACTTTAGCAAATCAAAGGGCCTTTACCACAGTATAAAACTACAAAGAGAAGAATTATTAGCTTTATAAATAAGATCAAAGAAAGGAAGAAAACTTACTAACATAATTAAATGGGAACTCTCCTTAACAAGAGTAGGGCCACTACCAGAATTAACTACAATAAGAACAAACTACTTTGTCATGATCTCCTGAAAGAAAATAAGTTAAACTAGTAGAGAAAAAGTAATGAAAGAAGATTTACTATAACAGGTAATCACATAATGAACTTCTTCATTATTAATTCCTTAATCACTGACTTTTTCATCATAATGGCAAGAAAAGCCTTATAACTCTATCTAATAAACTAAGTAACTCTAGACAAAGTAGTTTTGGCTATTAACTTTTTCTTTATAATAATAAAAGGAATCGTAGATATAAATTCTATTTAAGAAATAAAGATAATTGAATAGCAATAGTAGAAAGTTGTAGGAAACAGCATAGTATTCTTAATTACTAGTGAAATTAGAGAAAATATCTCATTATGTCTCTGCCTTGTCCAAAGCCAATTATGAATAAAAGATCCTATAGTAATAAACTAGAAAATAGTTAGAAGACTGCAAAAAACAGGAAGAGAGAAGTAATAACTTACTTAACTACATTGACACTTTACTTAGTGACAATAAGCATAAAGGTTACTAATATTGTGTATCCAGTAGATACAACCCCAAGCTTAATAGTTAGTATATACTAAGTTTAAGAACAAGGATATATCAACTTACTGGATTATATCTGTATAGGTATACGATAGTTACTAGTACTATTAGAACTTAAAGTAGAAGACATATAGCTAGTAATGAGCAACTTGTATTAACTTTGCATTTGTTAGAATAATTACTAAATACTTACTATAAGCTTGAAACTTGTGACGATCTGACTCTAATGAGGTCTTGTCTCCTAGTTTATCTTGGTGTTCAGGTATACAGCGTGGTATTCTTTGGGTGACTGTGAGACAAGTATGTTAGTTTCATATACTGGAATAATGAAATGATCCTACTACAACTATATCAAAAGATATCTTGAGCGATAATTCTTGGTACGAAGCTTATATTGCTAAACTAATAAGACATTCAGTGAAGAGGAAAGGGAAGACGCTTTCCCTAAGACTTCAATGTTATATTTATAGCTGCCTCTTCACTGACTTCTTGGCCACTTGCCAACGGGTGACTCGTACCACTTAAAGTGTTCTTTCCTCGGCGTGACTCACACTTGACTCATGCTGAGTTCCATAATGAAACCTGAGTCGTTATGACTCATAACTCTCCGTCCATACCTGAGCTGCCCACTACACCCAGCTGACATATTCTTCAGCTGCCAAATATTTCTCAGCTTTCTTGGTTCTTTGCCTATGGCCAACAGTTCTTCATCTGTAGATCGTGGTGGTTCCCGTTAACTGGTTTCCTCCTGGCTAGACTCCTTGGTGGTGGTGTAGCTGGCTGAGGTCATTGCCTTGACAGAGGTATGAGTAATTTATTGAACTGCTACGGGTCGCACTTTCAGTACTGAGGGTGCTGATTGCGCGAACCCCTGTTCTAGCCTCCACGCTTTCATGGCAAGTGCCACTCATCCTTGTATTCGGTTCATCCTTGCCGAGCCATTCAAGCCGTCCATATCCCGTAGGTCAGCAATCCAGTCCAATGATTCCAGCGCCACTCCTATGTTTGTAGTGTTCTTGATGAGGCTCAAGATATCCGTGACAAGACTATAGGGTACTAGCTAGACATTCTGAATAACAAGCATACATAGAAAGAGAAAATGGCAAGGCAGTGAGAACAGGAGAAAACCTAAAGATGAAAAAAGGGCAAAGAAACTTCATTAGTAAAGGTAAAGCAATAAACAAATAAATTAGAATTAACATTAATATAGTTAAAGTCTATAGATTGACTATATTGATAGAGCAACAAGATGAGATTAAAGGACTGAAAGGGTTGAGGAACAGGTTGAACCTAAATAAGAAAATACCTATATATGGGAAAGGTAAGGTTATAGGATCTTTCTAATTAGTTGAGACTACAGAAACAACAGTATTTTAAGAAGATAGTCTACTATTTGCAGTAAATAAGCTAAGACTTCATTAGTTGGAAATATGTAAAAGTATTATTAGTACTAAAGGAACTATTGTAGAAAAAGCAGTGACTAAAGTATTAAGTTCCAAAAAGTTTGTCAAGAAGAAATAGAAGAAAAAAGCAATTAGAAAATTATTCAAATCTAGAGTTAGTAAAGAGTTCTCTACAGAACAGTTAACAGTAAACAAATGAGTAAGAGAGTAAGCTAGAAATATAGTAAACTTACCTTGATTTTTATCTAAAGTTAGGGAACTAAGAGAACTTCAAATACTTCCCAAAGAAAATTATAGTGCAAAAGGGGGAGAAAGAGGTATAGAAGATATATCAATAGGCATTTTACATCTGTGCAGTTATGAAAAACCAGTAAGAGCTGGTACAGGTATAGTGCTAGAGCTCATTTTTAATGAATAGAGAAATTGAAGGAAAAGTGATGAGATGTATTGTGAAGAAGTTACAAAAGTTACTAATATAGTAATTATGTTATATTTATTTTATTAACTATAATAAATATAAATTATTAATGGTAACACTAATTATAAGAATACCAATAGGAAACTATAAGCACAGTTCTTATAGCTATTAAGAAAAATTCTAATATTATTTGAGTATATAAAAAACAAGAACTAAAATAGTCAGAGTTAACTTATTGTCAGAAATATAATTAGCAAAACTCAAGAGTAGGCAGAAAGGTTAAGAACTATCAATACTAACAATGAAAGATAAATAATACCACTTTCACACCTCAAGGCATGGGAGGCACAGAAAGAGATTATATTTACCATCAACAGTAACATTAGCATAGGAAAATAGATCTAGAAAGACGAAAAAGAGGGGAGAAACCTACATAAAATAGTGATTTGATCAGAACTACTATAAAAACCTCAACCTAGTAAACAAGAACCACTACTAAAACTAATCAAGATAAGGAAGGCACTGATAATAACTATACTCATTACTAATAATGTAATTAATAATAATAAAGCAATTTAGAAGAAGTTAAGAAGGAGAAGAAATTAATATACTGAAAGTATAGACTACACAGTAAAGAACCATAGCTATTAACTGGGTTAGGAGATCAAGTATTGATTCTACAAGGATTAGCTATTGGCTTCTACTGAAAATAATGCTGAGTAAAATATACTGGAAAGAATAATCAAGTTATAGAGGACTATAGCCTAAAAAAGGGAAGAACTTTCAATTATAGTTTTCAAGACAGACTTACTCCTTTCAGCAGTAAGGCTAGCTATAGTTTTAAACAATTGGTTATTTATTGTAATTATCACTTATGAAAGTAATAACAAAAAAGCCAAAAATTGGCATCAAAGTTACTTAAAATTCTTTCAAGGCTCAAATAATAGATCTTATAAGTTAAAAATCATTTATATATCATATTACATTTACTGTTAAGAACTTTATTGTCTAATAACAACTGCTATCTATTGTACACATTACTAGTAATTAACTTTAACTTATTAAAATTACATTAGAAATTATTTGAACTACTTGGTAACTTAATTTCTTACTGCTAGCACTCTTAATCAAGCTACTAACAGAGTTCTGATACCTGCAGTAACTGTTACATATATCTACTGTCACACTAAGCAAACTTCCACTTTTTTAAAATAAAATATCTAGCCTGCCAAAAATAATTGATCAATAAATTAATTTATAATTTTCTAAAGATTAAAGATCATTCTTCTAGATTCTAAATTATATGGAACTCGTTAAACTACTTCCAGATAAACAAGCTCATATATGAGACTTCTAGATTTAAAGTATAGTAAATTCTTTTTAAAGATAAAGATACTTTATAAAAGATAGTTAATATATAAAAGACATTACTCAAGATATCTTTATTAGCCAGATAATTACCAAAATACCTGATCTTCTTCTATCAAACAATTAGAAATATATTGGAGAATTATTAAATCAGTTTGTATAGTGATGAAGATTTCAGGTATTGTAAAATAGACAATACTAGTATATGCTACTTAGACTTGGATATCTTAAGTAATTTAATTTGTAAATAAGATCTTCTCATTGCCAGGAACCAGAATCACTTTCCAGCTGGAACTTAATGAGATAGCATGCAATTATATCCTTTAATACCTTAAACAATAAAACTTGATTGCTAAGTAATAAACATTCAAATAATACATTCAATAAAGAGAAATGAAAAGTGCTTTCTATTACTCTCCAAGTACTCTTTATAGTAGTTCTTTATCAAGTTACTGACCATCTATCATTAAGTGATCACACAACATATCATAGTTATACTAAAGTATGACTCATAACCCAAATTCCAAATAAGAAAACCTAAATTACTCTGTGACTCATACCCCTTCTACCTTTATGCAATCACTACACAACTCACTTCTTCTAACTAACGTGTCCCTCAGTTATCCCAGCTGGTCAGGAATTTGTCAGCTTCTCTTTTAAGTCACCTTTAACTAATTCCTGACTAGAGGCCTTTGTAATTTTTTAGTCATTCCTCATATAGCCTTCTTGGCATCATGATAGCTAGCTAAGTCTGCTAAATGAAGGCTGTCTGGCCAGAGTGTTATCTCATGTTTTTCAGTTACTATATACAGCACACAATGTATAGACTTAGTAGCCTGCATACTGTCATGACTGGCCCCTATACCTCAACAAGTCTCATTGCTATTTGTATTCAGTAGCTAACTTTCTCAACTATATACCATACTCAATAGAGCTTTGTCTGCAATCTAATTCAATAGTTCCTGCACTACTCTGTATTCATAGCATTTTGCAGCTCAGAGCCTAAGATGTCTATAATAGTTTAATTCTAGATAATAAGTTATATTAATATCGTTAATTAAGTTAATAAGTTTATCAATTAAACCAGAAAATAGAAAACAAAACAAGTAGTTAAAAAGAAAAGAGAGATTTACCAGAAGCAGATCAATTGAAAATTTACTTCAAAATAATACTAATAAAAATAATGAGTTAAAGGGGCAGTTTTATTAGTCTAGAGAGAAGTATATAGAAGACAGTGTTAGTTAGTATATTACTTCTTTACTTTCTTCTTCTAAAAAGTTGAGCAAATAAATAAGAAGACTACTATTACCATACTCTAGAACACTAGAGCCATACTCCTTTATTTAGAGATAGATGTACCTAAATTTTAGTAACTTGAGCCTGTGCACAGTTAAGACTTTCACTATAACAATATAGTAAAACTATATTATATCAATATCAGTTATGTAATCTATTTACAGTATATATTATTACATTGCTCTTCCTTAAGTATCTTCAGAATATATTTCAGACAGTTATGTGTTTTCTTTTATAGTACATTATATTAACTATATACTTTCATTATAGGTTTACAAGTATCTAAGATTGTAAACTTCTTGTCATATATATACTCTTCTTGTATTGAAAGTTACCATAAACATTATATATTTAAAGATTCCCTTAGCACTTTTACATACTAATTACAAAGTTTTATTGGCATATTAATAAGTAGTCAATATATTTAGCTGAGGTATATTATTAGAAAAAAGAAGAGTAGTATTAATAACCAAGAAGATATAGCTCTAGAATTTTGAGATATAGCAATAGTAGTCTCTATAAATAACTTGTTTCCAGAGAATATAATTTTCTAATTGCAATGCCTAGACAATTGACTCTAGAAACCTTTACTGCAGATGATTAGAAATTACTGGTAAGCTATCAGCTTCTAAATAAGTTAAAGCCACAAATTCAGAAATCTTAATAAATGCTTTCAATTAAAAATTCTGAGAATCCTGCTCTAGATGATCAAATATCAATGATAAATGAGTAAAGTCCAGTAGAGTTAGATAATTTATCAGTAATAAAATCAACATGACTATCAAGATAGACTTCTACTAATTCAATACTGCTTTCTGGCTATATTCTCTAAAAGAGGCCTTAGGGAAGTAAAGAAGATGTTGAGGATATTTTACAAATAAAGATGAAAAAAATCAAAGACCAATAATATGTATTTATTTATCAAATAAAAGTTCATTGTCATTACTATAATTATCTTAATTAATGTCGTCTTTATTTAATAGTAAATTCTCTTCTAAAATATACTTTACTTTTTCATATTCCAAGTTACAAATAATATTATTTATCTAATATTCATCTAACTTTTCTATTGTTTAAGCATTAATCCTCTTATAGACATCTCGGTTCCTAAGTTGCAGAATACCACAAACATGGAAGTAGTGCAGAAACCATTAGATCAGATCATAAACAAAGCTCTATTGAATATAGCATATAATTAAGAGAGTTAACTACTAAATACTAGTGACAGTAAAACTTACTAAAAGTATATCACCTGAAGTAGTAAAGTGAAGACTGTTAAGCCTGTACTCTATGTACTCTATATAGTAACTGAAAAATATGAGACAATACCCTAATTAGACAGCTATTGCTAAACAAATTTAACTAGTCACCACAATGTCAAGAGAGCATTAAAAGTAAAAATCAACAAATTATAAAAGTTTTTTACCAGAGACTAGCCAGAAGCAACTACGAAGAGAAACTAATGAATTTCTGATCAGCTGAGATAGCTAAAGGATATATTAGTCAAGAATAGTAAATTGTATAGCAATTATATGGAAGTAAGAGAAGTATAAGTTATTTCATGACTTAGGTTTTCTTATTTGAAATTTAAGCTATAAGTCATACCTTAGTATGACTGTAATGTAGTATATAGTTATCTGATAGTAAATGGTCAGTGACTTGATAAAGAGCTACTATAAAGAATATTTAAAGATTAATAAAAAGTACTTTTCTTCTCTCTTCATCAAATATTTTATCAAGACCTTATTACTTAGTAATCCAAGTTTATTGCCTAAGATATTGAAAGATATAATTATATACTACTTTGTTGAATTCTAGCTGAGAAGTGATTCTAGCCCCTAATAATGAGAAGAATACATTAATAAATTAAGTTACCTTAACCAACTTAAGTTCAAGTAATACATGCTAGTATCTCCTATTTCACAATACCTATAGCTAACACAATATATAAAGATAACAAAGGTTTAGTTATAACTATATAAAAAAACTATATAAATAATCAATAACTTCTCTTCTTGCAATATAGAGCTTTTAACTACTATATAATACTGCTAGCATATTCTAGGCCTCTCTAGACTACCATTAGGAGCTTTTAGGTCACATATTACTAAATATGACTACTTACTAAATACTTTATCAAGTTAGTAATAATACTGCCATAGGCTTATGTAGGTACTGATTATAATACTTTCACTATTACAGATTCAGTCTATTATAAATCAAAGCAGTTCTAGTTTTTCAATTATATAATTACTTTGAATATATTATCAAAGTTCTGTCTGAAGAAATAAATACATATCTTAATAAGTATTATAATTAATAAAAACAAAAAATTCTAAATATTTATTTTCTCAAAGAATTGTTTGATATAGAGATATTGCTTATTTTAGTAAATATATATCTATATTACAGTTCTTAACTTCTTTTTCTATTTAGTTTAATGTTTTCTTATTTGATAAAATTTAGTATTAGTAGGTATTAACAAGATAATGAAATATCTTATAAGGATGATTAGTTAGTAAATAGAGTTTCCAAGATGATTATTATCAGATTTCTACAAAATTTTAAAAGTGTTCCCTAATTATTGATATGTAAATAAATTGTAAAGCCATTAAATTAGTAAAGTTACTATTAAAAAAAATATTATTAAACAGTATTTAAAAGTATTCTCTTTACTTATTAGACTATACTTTTGCTAAAATAAATCACTATGATTCAATCCATATATTCCAAGTAGATGTTATGAAGCTATATGTATTCTTAAATAAAAGATTTGAATTTCCTATTTATTGAAGTTCAATATATAAGTAAGCAATAAAAGAAATTTTTATTCTTTTATCAAATTGTATAAGAATTGGTATAGTATCTGATTCTTAAATCATTTAAAAGTATTATTTATTCACTACTACAGTAGTGAAATTATCTATATTATTATTTAATTGTAAAATATATCTTGAGTATTTATTAATGAAACTATAAATCTGAAACTCTAAAACTTTAGTTTGTCATATCTATTTACCAACATAATCCCTATTGAACTTGCTATTATTATTTTAGTTCTTTTTCAATATAAAGTCAATCTTCAAGCTTTAATGCTAATCAAATTAATCTCTTCAATTACTTTCTAAATTTAATACCTATTAGAAAGCTATTAGATTGAAAGTCTTTAAAGAAGATATATAAGTATAGACTGTAATTCTAGAATACTCTTATTTATCATAGCAGTTTATATATACTGCTAACCATATTAAACAGCTTAACTACTTACTAGTTTATCTTCAATAACTAATTAAATCTTTGCTTAATATTCTTTAGTATTTGAAACTCAGTAAAGTAATCTAAGTAATAAATGTAATTTAAGATATTTTTATAATAATCTGACTTTGATAGAATCTTATTTCCTAGTTTATCTTGAATATTTAATTATATAGCAAAAGGTTTATAGAGTAACTATTAGATAGTTATATTAATCTGGTATACTAAAATAGTAATATGGTTCTGCTGTAACTATATCAAATAATATTTTAGGTGATAATTCTTAGCACAAAACTTAATTGTTAAACTAATAAGATATTTAGTGAAGAGAGAAGAAAAGATACTTTCTCTAAAATCCTAATATAGTATTTATAGTTACCTCTTTATTGATCTCTTGGCCACTTACTAATGGGTGACTCATATTACTTAGTATACATACTTTTTTGTGTAACTTACAATATAACTTATACTAAGTTTAATAGTGAATCTTGAGTTGTCATAACTCATAACACTTTACCTATACTTGAGCTATCTACTATATTCAGCTAATATGTTCTTCAACTACTAAGTTTCTTTTAGCTCTCTTAATTTACTATTCATGTTCAATAGTTTTGAGTTTCATAGTCTATAAAGGTCTTGATGGTTAATCATTTTCTATTTAAGTTGCCTAATGCTTGTATAACTGGCTGAAGTTACTGCCTTAACCAGAGTGTAGGTAATTTATTGAGTTGCTATAAGTTATACCCTTAGTGCTAGAAGTACTAATTATGCAGACTCTATTTTAGCCTTTACTTACCTTTAGCAAGTACTGTCTATTCTTATATTTAGTTCATTCTTGCTGAGTTGTATATACTGTTCTTAATTCTATAGAGTTATAACTTAATTTAATAGTAAATAGCACTATTACTATATTTATGGTATTTATTTTAGTAAAGCTTAGAATGTTCATAACAGTTTTAATTATTTACTTAATAGACTATAGACTTTGAAGTTATTCAGAACCTGAAAAATAGATCTATAATAAAAGTTCTAACTATATAGATTTTTTATATCATTTATTAGTTCTATGTTTTTCAGTTTTGCACTATTCTTTTTAATATTCTACTGGTGGAACTATTATTCAAATACTTGTTTACTGTAATCTATTAGTAAATATTTCAACAATATCAAGCCAAATAGCTAAAGAATAATCTACTTTAATATAAATTCTCTTGAGTGTTAATTAATTCTAATATACTTTATAATAGCATTTACTGTTTATTCTTCTATTAAGTAAAGATATTTGAGTTCTGTTTCTATCAACTTCAGTTAACTGTAAGTAAAACTATAACTTTTAATATTGCTTTTCTTATTACTTTATTTGGTTTAGAGTATAGACAAATTGACTAGTTAAGTTTATTATAGTTTTTCAGCAATGTGAAAACCTTTTGAGAAAGGTAAAGTAAAATAGTTAATAACTAAAAAGCTAATATAATATGTTTTCTCTATCTGACTTGCTATAGAATATATTTCTTTTCTATATATTAAAAAATACTATAAGAAAATATAAGTAAATATAGTTATTATAAATACTATACATGTTAAAACCCATTTCCTAGTAATTAGCAAAGAAAAGCTTGTCTCAACTGAGCTGCAAGTATTAATATAGGATTATAAATTAATGAAAGTGAGTTATCTGAACTAATAAATACTTTTTCAAGGTAGGTCATAATAATAGTTAAATATAAGTATAAAGGCAAGATAGAGAGCAATTTCAGAATAGTTCTTTAATGCCAACTTTTAGAAGTGACTGTACTTTAGTTATATTTTGGGGTACTATTGGGTATAATATGCAAGGCTCTTTCAAAAATTTTAGACAATGGCCAGATGACTGGAGTCTAATACCAAGATAAAGTTCTGGCTAAACATTTAAAACAATTCCGTAACTTGTTTCGGCTTTGGCACTGTGGTGGATTAGCACTACTGATTGTAGAAGATAGTGCTCCTTGTTATACAGCAAAAGTCGCCCACCAATATCTTCAGAAACACAATATACTAAGAATTAATTAACCGGCAAATAGCCCAGATCTTAATTGCATTGAGAACCTCTGGCCAAAAATGAAACGTCACATGGTAAGAGCATTGTAGGTCAAAACTCGTGCTGAAATGCTTCAGTTCCTACCTTTCCTTTGGGATGATATTGTCCCTACAGATTTTAATAAGTTTATTGAAAGTATGCCTAAACTCTGCGAAGCTGTTATTGTATCTAAGGGAGGCCATATTCGCTGGTAAATCATGGTTGTATATAGTTATTTATAATATCTAATTGCTCTCTGTGAGTTTCAATTTGCTGTACGATCACATATTAAACCTCATTGTACTAATTAGTGAGTTTTCTACGACCATTTGGCCCTGCCTGACGACTCTTGGTCTATTAAAAATGATTTTAACCTGTTGCAGAAGGTGTCTGACATGGAGAGATTGACTAATCTCTAGATAGGGAACAATGTGGCTAAAATAATTTCTTTTTGGAAAATCGCTCTTGCCAAAGGTATTGTTTAATCTCGTTTGTGCCCAGACCACGACTATACCAACATAGTCCAGATAGGTGACTTCCACAGCGCAGACGTTCAACATGTGGACGAACTGCCTAGGCCAACTCATTGTCTTTCCTCTCGATCAAGGCTTTGCCAAACTGCTCACGGGGAAGTTGGGTCGTAGGTAATTGACAATCATTTCACGGTCTCTGTCGATTGAAATGTTCATGACCGTGCGGAGGCGCAGGGGGTCGACAGCTTAGGCTGCTGTTTCGCCATCGTTTGCTCATGCGAGCGCAGCTTCCCTGTATGGTGTCCAAATGCCTGTGAACGTGCTGGAAGAGAAGGGATTGGGTGAGAATCTGGACGGCGTTCCTGGTTGCCGAGAGGTCGGCTTGAAGGCTTTCTTGTATCTTGACTACGGTTAGTGTTGCTTCTTGGCCCGAGAATATTCCTCGGACTTCTCCACGAGCTTGCACAGCTTCACAAGACAGGGGAATATAAATGGTAAACTCATTTCTTGAGATTCATCAAACTTCGTTGACGCTCCCGGAGGAACAACCGCCGTGTCGTGAGAATTTTTCTCCATGCAATTCACCTTCGAAGCTTACAGCTAGTGTTAAAATGTGTTACAGTAAACTCATACACATGACCCCAGATAGATAAACTTACCGTTCAAAAACCTCCTCTTTCTAGTCCCGGTCTCACCAAACGTAAGGGTCGTCTCATACGAACTACGAGCTTATCGGAGCCTTTGGATCAAACTGTGTCATGGCTTCGTTCAACTTTGACATAAATCCTGTTCCCTCATCGCAACATCCTTGCAAAGCTCTGAGGGGAATTCTAGGCCGTCGTGAGCCTTCCCAAAGTCGTGTCTGCTCCTGGAACCACTCATGAGCAAATAATTGCGAACCCCACCAAAAGTCTTGTTATTGATGGCGTAATCCATGACCTTTCCGCTACTCGTTCTGGCCATGCTTCATCATGATATTATCGTTCTTCAAGTAGGTGAGGGTATCGCCGCCAAGGTTTAGGTAGATAACATTCTTGGGCCCCTTTCCCTTGAGGCCAAGCGCAGTCTTGATCTGACCTTTGACCGGTTACTTCCGTTTCTTATTTGGTTCCATCGTCGTAAGCTTGTTGGCCATAACTGCAGTCTGACTTGCGCGCAAGTCTTTGGTGTACAGAACTGGACTTGGCCGGTGTTTTCTAGACGATGACAACTGTTAGCAATACGTAGAATGCACCAAAGACGATTCAAGCAATAAATGAATCCTTGGCCGAAATCGTAAACGTTGCAAAATAGTAGTCTCTAGCAGGAGTGTCCTAGGCATACTTGAAAGTAGTGAGTTCGGGAGAGCTTGTTTCTGAGGTGAATAGTGAAAAATATCATGACTATAAGAATATCGTCCATTTGTACAAAGTTTGTCTCCATAATGACAGTATTTTCCTTATGTACAGCCGGGGTCAATAAGTCTTCGTACGGCTGAGCGATTGTCAAATTCCCTTTTACGAGCCGTATAACATCATCAATTTCCACACTGATTTTGTTCAAATTTCGCAGCACATTACATCCCGTATAGCCCGTATAGCTCGTATAGCCCGTGTAGTCCAGATTGCAGCCTGTGTAGCTCAGATTGTGGCTCGTATAGTAAAAGATAAATAGAGGCCTAAATGCTTCAGAAAAACTCATGGGTGGTGGAAAGGAGCATTCTGCAATCACTCATCCAATTATCCTACAACTTCGTCGTGACGGACATAGCTTCGGAGCTATATCTTCACAAACAAAAACTCCCAAGTCTACTATACAATATATTTGTAAAAGAGGGCTTGCGCCAAATGGTGTTTTTACTCCTGTACTCTCCAAAAAGCGAGTCGATCTCTCAAATTCGATGAATGCACTCAACGCTGTCTGGTAAACCTTTGCCTTGCAAATTGAAAGGTTATTATCAACGATACAGCTGAAGATGTCCCACTACTCCACTTATCAAAAAATACTACAAAAGAGAATATGGCTAATACTGGATACTGTAAATGATGTGTACACAAGAAGCTTTTTCTTAGCACAAAGCAAAGACAAGTTTAGCTTGCCTAGGCCAAAAAACATCAACACTGGACTATAAAAAATTGAAAACAGATTATCTGAATAGACTAAAGCTTGTTTAAAGTTAGCTATAATAATTGTTTACTATGGGTCTGGTTTAAAAAAGGGGAACAGTTTTTAGATGTTTGTTTATGATTAATATTTAAAAACAAATGTACTTCTGTTATATTTTAAAGTGCTATTAGTTATAACATGTAAGGACCTTTTACCCTTTTGAATAATAGCTACATGACTGATCAAAAGTATTACAATGAAGTTTTAAATAAGTATTTACATCAATTCACAATATCTCTTATCTACATAATTGTAAAGATTTAGCTCCACAGATTATAGAGGACAGAGTATTATACTATACTGTAAAAATCACCTATAACTATCTTAAGGAGCACAATATTGTCAGAGCCAACTCTAAAGACAGCTCTTTTCAGATTGCTAAAACAATGTGGATAACATTGGGCTAAATGCCAAGTACTGTCGCAGTGACGTCACAAGGCTCAAAGGATCAACAGTATATGGAGACTTAGTAATGCTATATGCGATGGACTAAATTCCAATAGCTTAAGAATTTCAATTCCTATTGTAGAACTAATCGATACTTCTGGGAGAAGCAATCTCCTGAATTTATATATAGGTGTCTCTTGGCATGCTAACCGCATGCAGTGCGACAGCATACCACTGCCTAGCCATAACCGCAGTTCTCGCCCCTTAGGGCTCTGTGTTACAAATATTCAGCAAATTTAATAGTCGCTAAATAGTCTAGATCTCAATTATATTAAAAACTTGTAGTCAAAAAAGAACAGATGAAAAGATATGTTAAAATACTTCAATTTTTACCTTTTCTTGAGAAAAGTATTATATTTGCAGATTTAATAAATTTATTAAAAGTATAGCTCAGTACTGTAAAAATGTCATTGTTTTGAAAAATTGTCATATTTAATAGTAATTATGTTATTGTATATAGTTGATTGTAGTTTTAATCACTTTCTATAAATTTTGCTTCATTATAAAAAGACTTATACATATATATCTATAAAGTTTGAAATTACTACTAATTTTAAACCAAAAGTGCTAGCTTCTAAGTAGTCACAATTATCACTAATATCTCAAGTCTTATCAAGAACACAATGGATACAAGAGTGGTTTTGCTATCATTAGATCAGATTACAATTCTATAAGGTTAAGGATAGTATACACAGCTTAGCAAGAATGAACTGCATACAAGAATAGATAGTACTTACCAAAGACAAGTGAGGGCCAAAGTGGGGTTTATGCAATCAGTGTTTTTAGTGTTAAAAGTGCGACTTGTAACAAACTCAATAAATTACCCACACTCTAGCCAAGGTAATAACTTTAGCTAGTCATATGACTGCCAAGTGGTCTAGCCAAGAAGCAATCAACTAACAGAAACCTCTACAACCTACAGACTCAAAACCATTGGTCGTAAAGATAGGACTAGAAGATCTAAAAGATACTTAGCAACTAAAAGACATAGTAGCTAAATGTAGTAAGCAGCTTAGACATGGACAAAGAATTATGAGTTATGGTGACTCAGGTTTCATTATTAGACTTGACATAAGTCATAAGTGAATCATGTTAAGAAGAGTGCATGTGACAGCTGGCGGCTGCCGGTTGGTAGTCCAGCTTGAGCGGGTGCCATAGGTGCTCAAGATCAGAGATTTACCAGTGAGACTCATAGAATGTAGGTCCAGCTGGAACTGGCTATTGGCTAGCTCAGTCAATTGACAATGAGTGCAATAGCAGTAGTTAACATATGTACATAATAATAGGATTATTGACTGATAAGGTCTCTCTCTCATTCTCCTCTAGGGATCTTATAGGCTTTAGCAGTGATTGCCATCTAGCCTATTTCTTGCAACCCACTGGTGGTGGTTGCTTATAGCAACCAAAGGCTTGGCCAGTGACAGCCGACTAGCCTATGTTGTAGTCAACTGTGACAGTGCAAACTAAAACAGTAGAAATTGCCTGTTAGCAGGCAGCCAAGAGATTAGTGAAGAGATAGCTATAAATACTATGTTGGAATCTTAGGAAAAGTGTCTTTCCTTCCCTCTTCACTAAATATTTCATTAGTTTAGCAATAAAGCTTTGTACTAAGAATTATTACCCAAGATATCTTTTAATATAGTTGCAGTAAAACTGTTTCGCTATCTTAGTATATGGAACTAATATAACTATCTCATAATCATCTCAAGAAGACCTTACCACATACTTGAATACCAAGACAAACTAAGAGATAAGACCTTATTAGAGTCAGATTGTCATAATAGTATAAAAATGTAAGCATTAACCTACCTTCAAGAAAGGCTAAAAATAATAGAATTACTTTGAACTTTAAGTCTAAAGGGAAAATCAAAGCACATTCATCAGAATAGAGAAATTACTATTAGATTTATATTAGTATATTCTATTCAGTAAGTTTTTACTTAATTTTAATATAGTATAAATGAATTTACAGAGTTCCTAACTTCGATAAAGTAAAACTTTATCAATATACCCGATTTCCTTCTTTTTATTACTGCAATATGAAGTCTTAGATAACTTTATTATTTTTAGTGCTCTTTAAGAACAGATTAATACTTAAGTTATAGTACTGTAACTACTCAAAAATAAATACTTTTGGTATAAAAGCAGTAGTGATTCAAAACTTTATAAATATATATATACATATTGTGAAATTAAGTTTTAGAAAGTTATAATGTTTTTGCTTAAGAAAAAATTTTAAGCTCAATTCTGGCAATAGAGCTCTTAATTTCAGTTGTAAAAAACTTCAAGAATACAAAACTATACCCATATGACTCTAAGGTGAGCTTATGTTTCAATATATTTGCCGAAAGCTGGTATTTCCTACTTGTAAATTGCTGCCAATATTAACATTAGCAAAATAACAGTATTTCAAATACTTCTATATACTATAAACCATATCTTAAAGAGAAGCATAAAGAGAAAAGACTACTTTTCACTAAAAAACATAAGTATTAGAAACCTAAAAACTGGGAAAAGGTAATATTTATAGATAAATATAATATTGAGTTTAGCTTAAATAAATAAGTATATTAAATTTAGTACTAAATGGATGAAGTTTTTAATGAAGTGTCATGAACATTCTAAATCTTATCAAGATAATATCACAAACATGAGAGTAGTACCAGTTATCATTAGATCAGATTTTAATGCTATAGGATTAAAAATAGTATATACAATTTGACAAAAATAAACTGAATACAAGAATAAATGGTACTTGCCTTTGGCAAGTAAGAGTTAAAGTAAGACTTATGCAATCAGCATTCTCAGTGCTGAGAGTATAATCTGTAGCAACTCAATAAATTACCTATACCTTAGTCAAAGTAGTGACCTCAGCCAGCTACACAAATACTAAGTGACTCGATTAGAAAGCGATCGACTATACAAAAGTACAGTGAACTACAAAATCTAAAACTATTGAATGTAGACAAAAGAACAAAGAAGCTAAGAAATACTTGGTAGCTGAAAAATATATTAGCTAAATGTAGTAGGTAGCTTAAGTATAGGTAGAGAGCTATAAATTATAATAACTCAGATTCTATTATTGGACTTAATATAAGTTGTATTGTGAGTCATGCTAAGAGATATATATACTAAGTGATATAAGTTATCTATTGGTAGATAACCAAGAGATTAGTGAAAAGGTGACTATAAATACTACATTAGGATCTTAGGGAAAGTATTTTTTCTTCCCTCTTCACTGAATATCTTATTAGTTTAGTAATTAAGCTTCATACCAAGAATCATTACTCAAGATATCTTTTGATATAATTGCAGTAGAACTATTTTACTATTCTAATATATGGAATTGATATAATTATTTCATGGTTACTTTACAAATACCTTATTATATACTTGAATATCCAAGATAAACTAGAAGATAAGACTCTATTTGAGTTAGATCGTTACATAAAGATTACTTTAACATTTAAAGATAGATGAGTCTCAGTAAGGATATAGTTATTTATTTTTAGAGATATGAAAAAGCCTTTAATATTGATTAAAGAACACATAAATGGCTAATAATACTTAAAGGCTATTTTGAAAGTAACAACTCAAATTCAATATACTAAAGATAACTGAGTATTCATATATGATGATATACCTTTTATCAAACAGAAGTTGTAAAGGAATTCCTTGAGAAAGAAGGAATTATACCTATGGATTAGTTAACTTATTTACTAAATTTAAATTTAATTGAAACAATTTAAAGCTAACTTAAATAAGCTATCAACAATAAAGAATTAATTCCAGGAAGTTGAGAGAAACTTATTCAAGCAATAACAGAAAAATGAAAGTATAACACAGTTGAAAATTTCAATAGTATAATTTTTAGTATACTTAAATAAATAAAGGTATATATTGTAGTCAAGGGAAATCATACAAAATGGCAAAATAATACTATATATAGTTATTGCTTCTACTAACTTTAGGCTTCAAAATATTATGATAATTATAGAATTAATCTTCTCTCCATCATTTTTGCAAGTACTTGTTTTCAGTATTTTAAAACTTTGTGATACTACATATACAGCAAGGTTTAATAAGTGATAAAATGCATAGATAAAATCTAAGTTACTATTTCAAGACTATATAATATTGGCAATCAAGTAGAAAATAGTTTACAATATAATTTAATCTCTAGCAAAAATAATTCTTAAGGTGAAAGTAAAGTTAAATAAAGGCTAAAATGCTTCATGAAGGAGTAACCTGAGTACTCACAAATAGTACTCCATAATGCAATATGCTATAACTTTCATACTTAATTATGAAGGATACAGTTATAAAGTTATTACTTTCAGAACTGAAATTCCGAAGACTATAGCTTATAGAATTTGTAAAAAAGGTCTTGTTTTTAATAGCTTAGTAATACTACTCTCAAACAAAAAATAATTTAATTACTCTCTCAAATTTAGAGAAAATACATAATGTTGCCTTATTAATTTCTGTCTTGCAAATCAAAAGACTACTATTCAAGATACTTCTTTAAGTGTACTACTTTCAAGAGTCTCTAAAACTATAACTAGAAAATATATGATTATACTTAGGTATTGAAAACGATATGTTCACAAGAAGCTATTTTTAAATACCAAACATTAATAAGTTTATCCTGCCTAGGTACTCAAATATTAATACTAGATAACTAGGCAATAGAGGCAAGTTATTTAGATGAATAAATACTCTTTTGAAATAGACTATGATAGAAGTTAGACATAGGTATAGTATAAAAAGGAAGAAGAATTCTTAGGTAATTACTTAAAGTTAACTTTTAAAAGTGAATGCATATTAGTTATGTTCTGAGGTGTAATTGATTATAACATACAAAGACTATATACAATTTTGAACAATAACTAAATAACTAAAGTTAAGTACTAGAATAAAGTTATAACTAAGCATTTACAACCATTTCATAATCAATTTTATCTTTATCATTATAGTAGTCTTGAACTATTGATTATAGAAGATAGTATACCCTGCTATATAACTAAGATAGCTTACATATATTTGGAATAGAGTAAAATGCAACATATAGAATAACTTGCCAATAGTCCAGATTTCAATTGTGTTGAGAATTTGTAGCCAAAAATGAAGTATTGTATTACTTTAAAGGAGATGAAGAATTATGGAGATATATTTCAATTTCTATCTATTTTGTAGGGAGATACAGTTCTAGCTAATTTCAATAAGTTTATTGAAAGTTTACTTGAACATTATACAACTATTACTGCAATAAAAGGAAGGCACATTCACTTTTAAAGTCATTATTATATATAGCTATTGTATTACCTAATAGCCCTTTATAAGTTTTGCTTTACAATTCACTCCATTACTTATTAGACCCTACTGTACAGTTAACTTTAATAAGTTTGACTATTTACTCTTTTTACATCAATAGTACTACTTCCTGCATGACTGCATCACCATAACTTAGGTGTAAAATTACTCTCAAAATGAGCTGGGAAATGGAAAATTATCTAAAGCTTTAGTCTATTAAAAGGAGAATTAGTGAAGTTGTTATGTTAATAGAATGGTGTGTCACTGAAGTCCACAGGTCTGCAAATTGGACAGAAACACACCAAAATTAAGTGAAACGCAAGAAAATTTCTGTTGACACGAATTCAATTGTATTTCCTTCAGCACAATGAGTCAGCTTTTCTTTTGGCCTATGGACTGAAGCCCAGATAAACTTAGTATTTCAGCTAATTTTGAAGGCAACTTTACGCCTGAGTTGTGGTGCCTCGGCTGGCTGGGTGTTGCTCTTCATCCGCAAAAACACTGATTTGCGTCAGGGTGCATCCGCTGTATCAGATGCATCTGGCACACCTGACGGAATTCGCCTTTCCCGATCGAAGCGAAAATGGCAGAGTCGTGCTGATGCGAGCATCAAAACACCAATCTTCAGGACGCAAGTCACCAATTTCCAGTCACAAGCGAAATCGCAAGAAAAGCAACTGAAGCAGGTGAAGCAGTTGACAATGCCCATCACCAAGATCACCCACCACGCCATTGTGCCCAGGGTGCTGCACTGATGCTCACACGTAAACTTTTTTCAATATTTTGATTTGTGAATTCAGGTGTTGGTAAAAAATTCGTCTTTGTTGCATTTGCGATTTTGAAGACTCCTCGCGACAGGAAGAACATCAAAAAATATTTTCTAAATATAGGCCTTCTTGGATTGAATTGGATGTAATGAACCGTCTTTGTCAGGGCGAGTTCATGATGTAGATGTTGGCGATACAGTCGTCATGAGCAGCTTAGTGGATTGGACGCCATCTCATGCTCTGGATAATTTTTCGTATCACGACGCACCGCTTAACTTCAGGACGCAAAATCTTTTTTGCTGATGTTTATTTAGCGATAATGTCCTCAAAATTCACCATATGTTGAAACTGCGATAGTTGCAACAACTTAGGATCGGCCAATTGGACTTTTTCAAAACTATTAGACCCTTAATTGGGGTCAGTACTTATAACAGGATAAGTGTCAGGTCATATTATTTACAAATGGTAAAACTAAAAAGGTATAGGATGAGAAGTACGAATATTCCTAGGAAAATTTGGTGGGTGACCGATCCCGTGATTTTTCTCTCGCAGCCTCGTGCATTGTTAGAGCTCCCTTCAGCCTCGCTCACCAACTACTCCTCAACTCCTTAGCAATTGATCGCATTTGCCAGGCGCCCGTTCCACTAACGGCGCTGGCACTCAAGCCGGGGAAGTCGAGCACCCATAAATGTTGATGGTGAGGTTGCCAATAATGCTGCCAATGCACAACTGTATATCCTATTTGAAAAACTCATGTCAGTTATAAACTCCCAGCAGGTAGAGTGGCATGGGATGTTTGTCCATCTTTCCTCTCCAGAATATAAGCGAGGCGTGGACAAACTCTCTGCTGCAGCTGCGCAAAGGGTTCTTACTTCGACACCGGCGTTTTGCACGCAGCAGACTGTTACGCCGTTCGTGCAAAATTGTGATGGAGCTTGGCCATTAGCTACATGGAGAAACGTTTTCATCAGCATGACTCCTGTTATACTTGCAGCGGGAGATGGACGAGGACAGAGTGTGGCTGGATCAGGATGTGTGTACTCACGCCAAGTCTGACAATTGGCACCGCCGTTGCAGCAATAAGCTTTCGCATTGTTCCCGCAGTCAGGAGCAGTATGGAATGTGGGTAGGTGGCCTTTGCGAAGGCTGGCGGAGACGCCAGCGATGGCGATAGCGGAAATAGCTATCAATTGTTGGGCGAGCATCGAGGCGACTTTAGGTGGAGAGATGATCGTGTTGAAGGTTGGAAGGGATTATATTATTATGCGAGTGGTTGGATGAGTATGGAACGAGTTGCGGGTGTGAATTGTATTATTGAGCAAGTTGTTGAGCTAGTATTTGATACACGATGAGAAGACCATTTATACGGATAACTAGGGAGTTGAGGGGACACCTTCAGCGTTCTTGAGAAGCCCCTCCAGCATCAGCTGCCCTTAGGAGCCAAGGAGCCAAGGCTGTCTTATTGTCATTCATGCGGCCGGCCTTGTCTCAAAGACCTAGGGGACACATCAATACGATCGTTCCATGCGTGCGCAGCTTGGCGGATAACGAAGAAAATGGAAATAGGCCGGTGAACTGTGGTATTTTGGGAGATGGCGGATTCTTTCTTCGGACTTCGTTTTTGTCTCACCATCCCAGTAGGTATTTATGGAGGTCGAAGATGGCTGTTTTCCAACGGCTTTCTCCTTTAGCTGGCCCGCCTCTGCAAGTGCTAAAAGATTTGTCGAGTTTCCACAGCCACTTTGAAGCTCTCCTTGCAGCTTTGTGGATATTGACACGGGAATTGGGTAACCTGGCGCACTGTGTGATGATTCCCCGGAGTGGGCCGTCTCTGGGATAAAGCCTAGCTATGTGGGAGCGAAGGCAGCCTCGCCGATACCGCTCGGTGTTGGGGCCTTTCTGTTGGATTACCCCTGGCTCACCAATAAGCATAGAACAGATTGACATTGCAGTGGTCAGACGCGGTCATCCTGCGCAGCGCCGCCGACAGGTAAGACACCATCGACTGAAGCTTCTCCAGGCGGTCATGCAACCTTAAGAACAATGCTTAAGCAGTCAGTTATGGGTCTCGATTATTGACGTGTTGATGGTGAGAAAATTCATTTGCCAATTAGAAAATAGGCCCCTTCATAAGCTATGCCACTGGATAGGGGCTAGGCTCTAGAGTGCCAGGCCTTAGCGCAAGGGCGAACACGAAATGGTGCGTTGCACTGCATGGATTTGAAAGTGAACTGGGTATCAGTAAGACTTCTTAGGGCGGTCGATTTGGGTAATTGCCACCAGAAACCTGCATGACTCGGAACGTGTGTCCAACCACATCGCGAGTCAGACCGAAAAGCCTTTAAAAAAATGGATGGCCTCGCCAACTTCATTCGATTGGGCGATTGCAATGAAAAGCGCCATTGTGCTCAGCCAGCAAAGCAGTCCAACCCGTACCACCTCGTTCAGACCTGCGCCCCGGGTGGAACAATCCTCGTTACTATATTCGGGCCAGAACCTGGTAAAGGGTTAACTGCGACGAACTAAGAGTACAGAGGAGCGGGGTGAGTATGAGGTAGGGCTGACCATCCGAGGCGTCTGGAGACGGTCGGAAAGTATGAACCCCTCTACACGCTATTGGGTAAATCGTGTGCGCTGTGACATCCGACGTGGGCTGCTGCAGTTCAGTGTGTTTATCCTGCGTTCTAAAAAGTTCCGACTGTCCAGTTGGAGAGCCAAAAACTCAAGCCCTGATCGTATTGCATGACGCAGCTTCTCAGCCGCAGTTTAATGAGGAACTTTACGTCGCGGCGCTAGGCTTGCTAAAATGATTATCCGTGAAGCGAGTTAGTGCGTACAGGTACATACAGGTAAGTATATGGTGGTGGTACTGCCGAGAATTTGACAGGGGAACTGCCGAGAATTTGACGGGGGACTCGGGTCGCACTGTTGGCAAGAGGATGAGGAATACGGCGCCCAATCATTCAAGAAGCTTCGTGCTCGTGTCTTCGCAATTTGGACAAATGTACTCAAGTACTATGGGATAGGCGCATGCTCAGCGTGACCGGGGCTAAAGGCCTAAAGCGGCTGCCGCGTATGCAGTTAGCATGTAAGCCAACCCGGTCGTGCAGACAAGCATTGCCCAGACCTTGGCGCGGCACTGGCGCTGGCACAGTGCGGGGTGTGGAACCGCAGCAGCCACTTACGTACTTTTTTTCTCGGGGGAATGTGTACTTGTACACGCACTGGGTCGCGTATGTACTTAGTACGTAGCCGAGGGCTGAGCGGGGCCATTGCTTGTCTAGACAACCCTGGTTCGCTAATTCTTCAGTCCCCGATCTTCGATGCTGGTGAGAGCGACAACCGGATCGACACCGGACTTACACCGGATTTGTCGTTGAAGGTGCTTGAGCGCGGGTTTTTTCGACGATGTTGTTTCTCTTGGGAACATGGCTTTTTTTGAGAGCTGTGATTAGGTATGTTTGTGCGAAAATACTTGCTGTACGAAGTGCGGAGCACTCATGCACTTCGTACTCGGCAATAGCGCCGAATCAAACCTGGCAGAACCAAGCCTTGCCAAGCCCCCGCAAATCCCCCGCAAATCGCCGCTCCCGACTCACCCAGCCCCGACAGCTCGGTAGCGTTTCATCGTGAACAGTGCAGACGCACAGTCCCTGCGACACCCGCGGGAGGTTCCGTAGGGCTTTGGGGGCGAGGGTGCGAGGGAGCTGAACGAGGGGTTTTCTTTGAATCCTGTCGAATTGCGTCCACCGTTTCCGTTTTGATTGTGACCGGACCTCGAGCTTCGCCGCATTCGGAACATCCCCCAATTCAACTAAATGCGCAAAGTCAGACGTGTGCCCCGAATCCGGCATTGACAGCCGAGAGATTTCGCGGGGCTTGAGGGTCAGGACGTCATTCGAACGGGGTCCTGCATCCGGCAGAAGGTATTCGGTAGAGTTGTGCTTTTTTTTATCAACAAGGCAAAGAGCCCCTCCAGGCTTCCTCAACAAAGTGCCCAAGAGTCTCTCCACCATAGCCATCCCAACCATATTTCCGAGGAGACTCTTTACGTAACGACATGAGGTACGGATGGTGGGGCATCCCGTCCACCTAGCCTGCTCCGTCAGAGCCCCAACGAGAACCACCGGTAGCCGATCACTCGACTGCCCAAGCCCCCGTTCGGTCACAGTAGTAATCACAAATCAGCTTTCTAATTATATACCACGTTCCTAGCCCAGTGACGGCTTGTCCCTAAGGACCCCCGCACGAGCAGCGAGAGCGTCGGCACGGGCAGCTGTGGTGGTGGGAGGAATGGCGGGGATAGCCGTGGCGGCGGGGAGAAGAGCCGCGGAGAGAGCTGCGCTACTGGCGGCGAGAGTGCTCAGACCGCAAGAGCAGCGGGGTCCAAGAAAGTGCCCTGGCGGGAGAAACGCTGAGCGGAGGCAGCGCGGAGGTTGCATGGAGCCTTGGCGCGTGGTTTACGGGCGGTTTGCGGTTCGCTTTTGTGTATAGAGCAATGGAAAGGAGCCGACCGTGGTGCTGCTAGTTCGGCACGGCGAAAATTGTCTGTTCAGGGGCTAATTCACTTCCAATATAAGGACTCCACGATTCAAAGGGACTGTGTATTACTTAAATAGCAAAAGCAACGCGAGCGTAGCTAAAAGAGTGTGATGACCATTCCTCCAGGCCCGCAGAGAAAAAAAAACGGTACATGAGAGAGTGTGATGGCCACTCCTCCAGGCCAGAGACAAGAATCGTTTCCAGAGACCCTCTCCCCCAGTATTACTCCTGTGCTACCCACTGCGCCAACTCGCTTCACATTTGCGCGACATAACCCTAATTGTTGCTGATATTGATGCTACCGCTGCCAATACTGACGCTGCCAATGCACACTTGGAGGGCCTAATGATGTCGAATTCACGTCAGTTATGAGCTGTCAGTAGGTGGGTATGTCAAGGAGTCTTACATTAGAGTCTGCGTTCTGCTCACAGCAGGTTGTTATGCCACCGGTGCAGGTAGTTCCCGCAGAACCGTCTACATGGAGAGCCGTCCTGATTAGCACAAATTTGTATTGGAAAGAGGTGGATAGGGCTGGAGGGGTAGCTGGCATAGATTTGTTTACATACCCAGAGCCTTGCAATTGGCGAACTTGTCGCAGCAGAAGATCGCCTCATTGTTGCCGCATTTAACAGTCAGTGTGTTTTTGGCCACGTTGACATTTACGTTCGTGATCTTCGGCTTGATAATAACTGGATTGGCGGAAACACTGGCAGCAACGGCAAAGATAGTAGCGAGGATGGAGATCTTCATTGTGGATATTGGTTTTTTGGGATGGAAGTAGAAGGTGGTTTGAGTTGAAGTTGCTGTCTATTGTAAACGAAGCTCTGTTACGATTGAATTGAGCGGGAGTGGGTTGGGGGAAGAAAAGTACTCTAGAGAGGGTGGGAAGACCCCTCTTTATAGACGTTCGGGTCTTGATCAGGGGCCTTCACGGTGGTGAAGAGCTCCCTTGAGCAGCTCTACTGCGACTAGTACCCTGGTAATAGCTGAGGTATTTTCTTCGGCCCACCGAGCCTGTGTAGAGGCTGGCTGAACCTCGCGGCGCCAAATCATGATGACCTGTGCCCGCACGTCGTCGGGGAAAGTAATGTAAGGGTCAGAATACCCGGCCCCTCGGGGGGGCAGAGACGTGCAATAGGCCGAGTCTCACTTCAGCTTCCCCTGACAGTCTCCACAGTTCAGCAAAAGTTGAGAGAGGTGTCGCGGGCAAGATTGCATGCCATCCTGCATGCTGCAGTCCGTATCGCCATGGATCCAGAGCAAGAAGGGAATAAGAAAGCCTGGATCTCTGCAGGTTAGGGATCTTCCGTCAGTCCTTGCTTCCAGTTGTAAATGGAGAAGCTGTGTAACTACGTCGTCCTGAATGCTGCACTCCAGCGACCAAATGCAAACGCTATAGCGCCGACAAGGCTTCCGTCACGCATGAATAGTGCGTTGTCCACGGGGAAGCATCATGGCACAGCATCGCTTCCTCGTGCCCAAAGTGATGTCTCAGATGCTCTGTTGAAGCCATGTTAAGGTCTCGCCTTGGTTCAACGAACCAACCTGATGAGGCCACAGAGAGGCATCATGCGTTGGGTTTAGAGGTCTGCGTGAATTCCAACTCATGGTATGGAAGATTCCGTGTAAAGGAGGGAAAGGAGTTGCATCATATTAACGAGCATCAGCCTTAACCGGCTGCTAATGAGCTCGCAAGGGAGACTACGAGAGGAACGAAAAGAGGCGGAGCACAAAGAAGGTTCCCTTCCCTAAACCGAAAATTACCGTGATGAACCATGACTTCGTCCTGTCCGCTGTATCGAATGCTTGTAGAGTACGGATAGCCAAACGACCATGTACATGGACAAATACTAAGAAGTTGATTTAGAGGCAGTTGGTCTAGCTGTGGGGAAAGAAAAACAAATGTATGGTCGGATCCCTGCATGTGCATCTAGATTGCCGGCGGAAAACATGCAGTGCTAGCAGCGTCCGACGGTACGCAGGGTCATGGCCGGGGCGGAAGATGTGCGGGGATGCGATGGTGCATCCTTGAGGGGCCTCTCAAACATCAGCTGTCCTTCGAAAAGGCACATACCGTGGTTCATTGTTGGACGACGTACACACCGGCCCAGTCGTTCAGGACAAAATCATGACGGTCGTTGCACGCACGCAGAGCTTGGAAGATAATAAAACAAGGGAAAAGAGCCGTCGACTTCTTCCTCTCAACTGAACATCGCTTGCAGTTGGCTTAGAAGAGGCAACACAATTCGGAGCCTTCTCAGATGACGGGGTTCTTAGTTGAGTCGAGCCAGGCCCTGGCCCGGCCTCGACTCGGATCTCGGCAACTACCAGCGTTCTCTCCAGCTAGCCATCCTTCCAGGGGCAGGAAGAGCTTGTCCGATTTCCGGTTAGTCTGTGCACTCCTCTTCAGGGTCTCTCTGCGAAATTTAGCAGGCTGGATTTGCCAATTCTAACCGGTGTTTAGAACTTTCCACCAAAGTATCCCCCGCTCACATTCCTCCGTGTCAATATGCAATTGGAGAGTGTCCACATTAGAGAAAATAGACGGTCCATTATGGTCGCCCGACATGGTGGTCAGCGACAGACAAGACGCCACTGAGTGAAGCGTCCTCGGGCGGCCATGCAGCTTATACTCCAACGCACAATCGGGAAGCCTTCAGTAGGTCAGGAGATGGGTAACGGATTAATGCCGACGTCACTAGTGCCTTTAAAGCACTAGAATAACAGCAAGTCAGCAGCTCTCTTCCAGACTCACAGTGGGCTATGAGACTGGGGTTGGTCCGGACCTTAACCGATGTTGACCCAAAATTTTTCATTCGTTAATCGGAGAATTAGTTCCCTGATGGACCGCACCGCCAAACTAAGAATTTCCCAGGATGGCCATTGGGCTACCTGAAAATTCTGGCAGGACTTCAGCTGCAGGATTCTAGGGTTCAAACCAAAAAAAAATTTAGCCGGATTCAGTAGTAAGGGCGGTACCACAAAGGCTGAAAGGGAAATAGCGGCGAATACAAGACTTGTGTTGTGCCTGTGGATTATTAAAAGCGGACCGGCGTCGGCAAGACCTTGCAAGACTAATGATCACGGGAATTGCCGTGCAGGATCCCACATAAAGTTGACGTAGAAATATATGGAACACCAATCCCGATGAATAGCCTTCGCTTGCTCGGCTTGCCGTAATAGGCCATATGTATGTTTTCATATGATCGTGCACGATAGAAAGAAATTTCATCGACTGCGGCGGAGTCTTTTGCCTTGGCACTGTGTATGCACGGGATCGGAGAGCCACTACGGATCACCTTGAAAATGAATTATGGGTTGATTAAGACCGCCGCGTGTAATTCCCGCTTGAAAGTGTTACAGAGTGGGTGAGACAAGCCACTGATGCCTGACCATGAGGTTGGAGGCTTCGCCTCACCTCTCGAGGTGTCTGGCCCTTTTCATCATTTCTGACTCCTCGTTATCAAGCACTCGCCCAAGCACCCGCTCACTAATACAATTCCTACCTTCAACACCAACTTTCAATCATCTCAGAATTATCGAAGCCGTTAATTAAAGCCATCAAGATGCTTGCCAAACACTTTATAACTGTTTCCGCTCTCGTCATCGCTGGCGTCTCCGCTCGCAATGGACATCTACCTACGTTCAACACCGCCCCTGACTGTGGTAACAATGCGGAAGCTTATTGCTGCAACGGCAGTGCTACTTGTCAGACTTGGTGTGAGTAAACACATCTTGACACAGCTACACTTTAGTCTTCTTCATCTTCAGTGGGGCGATGCTGATGAGAACGTTTCTCCATGCAGCTGGTGCACAGGCTCCATCGCAATTCTGCTCGAACGGAGTAACAATCTGTTGTGTGCAGAACGCCGGCGTCGAAGTAAGACGGCTTGGTGTAACCACCTGCTAGTATTTTACAACTGACGTGATATTTTCAAACAGGACATCCAGTTGTGCATCGGCAGCATCGTTGGTGACCTCACCATCAACATTTATGGGTGCTCGATTTGAGTTGGGTAGCATATGTCTCATATTGTGTATATATATATATATATACGCTATGAAGTCCGTGTTGTCATCGACAGAGTTCCCTGTCAAAATTTCTAAACATGAGTGGGGAGTAGAACTTCTACAAAAGCTTAAAGCGGGAAAGACCATTCAAAGCGAGGCAGTTAGATAATTAGAAGCAGTAGAATTCTCATAGCTGAGGACTTGTCTCTCTTGGAAAGCTCGTAGATTTGCATCAGTGCATGGCTGTTATTCTAAAATTTAGTACGCTAATATCGGTGCCGCGGTGAAGTAGGCCGTGAAATTTCATTCCGACATAGAGGGCATTATGTATCTATCGAAAAGATGTATGCGGAGGGAAAGGAGACGACGTTAAGGTGGAGAGACTGGTCTCTGCACGCATGGAGACCAGTAGCTCCCACAAAGTTACCAGTCTCTCCTTCTTCTTTGTCTTCTTCTTCTTCTTTATAGCCCGTCTCTTTTCGTCGCTGCGGATGCCACGGTTCTTTAGGTTTTACAGCGCCGTAAATCCTCTAACACTGTAACCAGGTCTGCACCGAACGAACCGCGGTATTGCTCCAAATCCGCCTCTCTAATTCACACAGTACCTTAGTTATAGCTAGTGTATAAGAAACGTGGGGTAGCCTAGGAAAACGGCTTGCTCCCGGGCAGTCGAATTCGACTGCCCCGTAGAATTCCACGGGTCCACATATTTACTTGTAAGATTATGACCTCAAGACAACTCTCTCATGGTCTAGCTACCCAAGAGGACGCGCTATTATTACGTTAAGCTCGCCAGCGGTCTAAATCGGTCGGGTTGGAGAAAATGAGGTGGTTGGACAGAAGGCAGATAACTAGTCTAAGTCACAAATGACTTAAGGGAAAAACAACTCCTGAAATTAATTAATGCTACCCGTGAGCATGTGTCAGAGGTGTCATATCGCGTATTATTTTATATGGAATGTCAATTAGCTGTTGTTGTGGCTGAGCTTTTTAAATATTCACGAAAGCCTTGCCTAATTCTTGCGCTCTTCGCATCCTAGACTTTTGCGCAGTTAGCCGTGCCTTAAAAAATTAGGCCTATATTTAGCCGGAGTTCTAGTTGGTTTCGGCTCTATCCCTACAAATTTTATGGGTTGGTCGGGTTCGACTCCCCGCTCCCGAATTCGACTGCCCGGGAGCAAGCCACTAGGAAAATGTGTGCTGACACGATCAAAAATTTCATATGAATTCGCGGCTTTGTACGATGTATGAATTCATAAAAACGTTGACGGTCGCAAGATTCTCGGGTTGATGTTAGTAATACATACCAGTACCGGCGAGCTGATTTGCCGTATGGTTGTGGTTGCTCAAGGGGTTATGCGGTCTACTCCGCACGCAGTAAGCATACGTGGCCCACCCCCGCACCGCCGCACCGAATTAAGTCTAATATATATTACGATGGGGCAAGAGTGTTTAGACACCCAAAATCTAGTATTCTGTAGAGCGTCCCTTTGCTCTAATGACTGCCTTGACTCATCAAAACATGCCTCTCGCAAGAGAATGTGCTGTGTACGTATGAGTTTCGCAATTTCATTTCGTGTCTAAATACTTTTGGCCCCGCATAATATAAGGCATTAGTTAGCTAGGTACTCTACTCAATCCACGGACTTTACTACAGTTTGTACGACCGATATGGCAGTACAGGCTTGATGTTCGTCAGCCAGTGTGATTTTGCGACCTGTATTTGTTGGAATATAGGCTATTCCATAGCAATGCCGAAAATAATACTAAAGGTATGGTGTTGAGGGTTCGGCCTCACCGATGAATCGGCCACGCCCAGGATCCTGCGCGGAGAAGCCGAAGAAGCTGGAACGGCTGCTATGGAGCATTGTAAAGATAAATAGAATATGCCGCGCACTTCAGTCTAAAATAATAATGACACGCACACAATTTCCAACAGTATTTTCGCGCGATCAGTATTCTCGTACGAAGTTTCGTGACAGGCAGCTGGGCCAGACTTTTGCCAGTGAACGTTTCTCGATTAATGTTTGGTATGGTTGAATTGCCGCTTAAGTGCGGGGTGCATACCATTAAAGCGGCCTTTCCCGGGCGCCCCTATGCGATGTATGATTTAAATTTTAAATCAGACAGTTTCTCGTCGCGGCTTCAGGGATTCCTCCTAGGTAGTTTTGTATGCTTGGGAGGGGCTCTCCTGATGTTCACTGTTTAACCCAACCATGACCCCCTGTTGTAAAAGGATCGCTAAGAGACGCTTAATCTGTATTCTAGACTATGGCCATCGCTGGCCTCTATATACTACATGTGGCACTTCTGGTTGTGTGGCCTTGCCACTATGTTCAGTGGGTTCGCCACCACATCGCCACCCCAACAACTCCAACACCCCCATGGTTTCCGATAACTCAAGTTGACTGGTAACACGCAGGACCCCCTCTCGAACTGCTACAACCGCAGTTAGGTTGAATTAGACTCTACTACTGTAACAACGATACGCGCGCACATTCCAGGGGCGAATGCGGAAGTGGGAATCTCAACGTGTGTTTTCATCTGCGAAAAGGAATCCTCGGGACGACCCAAGCCTTCTGGAGTGTCACGATCTTTTACCAAATAATTCCAAGTTTGCAGAATACTTCAACTGTTAAACCAGCCCCTCACCGTGCGTTCATTACACACTTAGGAGGCCGCCTTGGCTAACGCCTTTTGGAAGGGAGAACTAGGAACAACCCTTACGTGTAATAATCCTGAGGTAGTCCGTTATAATGTAAGGGTCCAGCTCCGAAAACCCAACGCTCTTGTGCCTCCATATTTTACTTTCCCTTCCAGAAGATATGGCACCCTAGCACCACTACCTGTGCTGCTCGAGACCAGAGCGCTGTCTGGTAAGAACTTGTCGCCACCACTAGGTCGTAGGGGGGTTCCGTATAGTACTTGTCTGTGCGCTTTTCGTTGCTGCTTTGCGGGTATCACACCTGTGTGGTGAGTTAGAGTAAGCCGTTGCCTGCTGAAAGAGGTTGCGCGCGGGGTGAACATATTCCTGACTTAAATTTCGACTCTCCGGGTTAGAGACGTCGTTTTCGACGTCTAGATTCCGTTTTGTTATACGCCGTACAACGAGCATAGAGGTATTAAGAAAGTGATTTGACGTAGATTAAATAAGTGCCATTTCTGAAAAAGAACAGTTCGGAATGATGCGCTCAGGTAAATTAATTCAGATACAAAAGTAATCTTAATTTTTCTATTTAAACTACAATGGAAGTGGCATGGTAACGGCAACACTTTTTGGTGTGTCCCAATACCAGTGAGGCAATGGCGAGCGGCTGCTTTTACTACGTCCTCAGTAGCACTCGACTTGAGCTTTTCCTCCAAGCGCTTTTCCCTAAACGGCCACCGTTTTAAACTCATTGCCTTGCTGCCCCTCCTAAACCCGCATTTCCTCTCCAAGGCCCAGATTTCCCCGCCCTTGACCGCTTCAGCTTAGAGGCGCGCTCCAGCGATTGCAATCCGCTCCGCTGCGACAGGAATCTCGAAGTCTAGCATCGCGTTCTTGCGTTCAAGCACTTTGACAATGCAGTTGTATCCCTAGTCTAACAGAATGCCACCAACATATACAACCAGGAGTCGAGCTTCTACTCTCGCCTTCCTGACGAAGTCAGTTCGCATTTTGGTACGAGTCTCGGGGTTAATGTTTGTTAAGGCGTCGCTCCAGGAATCCCACCTGTGTTCATCAGACCACATATGGCCGAGGCTGCCTAATTTGCTCCACTTCAAGCCATTCACGGGTGTGCTCTCAATACGTGTCCCAGTGACATCAGGCTCGGTAAGACGTGGGATCGCGTCAAGGAGCTGGATCAGATCCGAGATAAAGCTGGCAGGCAGCTCAATGAGGGCGTTGATTAGGACACTCCGGAGACAGTACAAGTTCGTGCTAGTGTCTTCAGAGTCCTCGATAAGGCACATGACGCTTGAGCTGCTTCTTTTTGCGGCTGTCCTCTTGTGATAGTAGTCCTTCAGTACTTACGCTTCGTAAGGGTGGCAGACATTTTCCTCGACTCCACCGGAAACAATCTTCTCAGTAAACGATCTGTCGGGCGTTTTGAAAGTAAAGTGAGCTGACTCTGGGTGAATTCAATTCGGTATGTTGAATTCGGGCAGGATAGGCAGATTTTTGTAGCTGTGGGGCAGAAGTGTCTCGGAGCAACTTTGACCTGGCATCGGAATTTGGGCTCAAGATTGTGAGTCAGATTTATAAATCGCATACGTTTTCTTTTCAGCTTTGAGGTTGACGACGTGGGGTCTTTTACTAGCACAGCCTGAATTAAACGGATAACAGTGGGTAGACATATACCCAATTATTTCCACAAAAAGTGACTCCTTGGGCGGAAGGGCTATTTTGGAGAAGGCTGTCGAAATTCTAAGTGCTGTTCCCGGCAGCCTAGACACAGCACGTCCTGCCCCTACTAAGACGAAGCCTGGAATCCGAAAGCCAAATTATACGACTAAAGACGGGCAACAACCCCTTGGCCGCAAACTATTTAGCCAAGGAATAACTCGCCCTCCGGCAGCTATTCCTAAGGGTTCCCGTCTCTCAAACAAAATTTCTGAAGGGCCCAACTCTCTTTAGATTGTGTTGGAGTTTTTGGGGTGGCAATCCCTTGCTACGCCAGCCCCTGAGTCAGAGTGGCGGTGTGGTGGCGAACCCACACAGCATAGTGGCAAGGCCACACAACCACAAACGCCACAAGTAGTATATAGAGGCCAGCGATGGCCATAGTCTAGAGAATAGATCAAGCATCCCCCAGAGATCCTTTTGCAACAGATTGGCCTCGCCAGACCCTGGTTCTCTTCAGATTATTCACTCTAGAACCTTACTGGAGAATCAAGGTTGGAATATGTGGAGCTGCAAGTGCTACGGGTGCTCATTGGCGAGAGCGGCGATGCGGAAGAGCACGAAAGGAACAAAAAAGGTGAGCAGTGAAGCAGAGCAAAATACATGAATAGAGAACCATGGGTAGTAGGAAGTCTTTATCTTTTCACGAAGAATCACGAAACCACGTCAGAATTTTTCTTGCTAGTGTAAAAAATTTAGCAAAGCTTTCTCTAGCCAGCCCTAGTGAATGAATAGGAAGCATTGAGGCTTCCTTAGAACTCTCGAGATATGTTCAGATCCTCATCCTATCTTGCCCGCCAGCGCCGCATCCAACTGCCACCGTCCTTACTTCTCGCCGAACTGGCTTACAGCAGCACAACAGCTCGGAGGGAGTATCCAATGCCATCTCCATGCCATTCCGTCTTAACAGTTGTAGTATAAGTAGAAGCTGTTGAACGCCGAAGGAGTGTTCGTGCAACTCGAATGTTCACCACCATAAATTCCCGCGGAGGAAATTTGGTTCTACCAATTTCCATTCAAAAAAAAAAATGTTGTGGTTGGTGCCCGCGCGCTGCCCTGTGGCAGCGACACCACCGGCAGCAGGAGCTTCCGGGCAGAGTCATTCCTGGAAGCCCATTACCCGGTCGCGACCGGGTAATGGCCTTTTCGAAGGTCTGAGCAACATTGGCATCAATATATAAGCCGAGTAGAATTCCTATGTAGCATGTAGTTAGTTGACAGTCGCTTTCAATATATTCGTTCCTTACCTAGCTTTCGCCCCCGCACTTAGTCCGCTACAACAAAAAAGATGCAGTCGTTTTCGGATTCTTAGTGGTGGCTTGTTGAAGAAAAACGCTGTTGCCATTGCTAACCTGGTGGCGTTTTCCCCCACAGCCAAAGTTGGCGAAGCTGCCAAGACCGTCACCAAAGCAATAACTGCCACTGTATACATTCGCGACGTGGATGCCTCCCCGGAGAGTTAAGGCGGAGTTAGCGTCCTGCGTGGGATCCGAATCCACAGGAGCTTTCAGCTGTCAGCAGAGAACGTGAAATGCCCGATGACTGACTGATTTTGATGTCTCAGAAAGGAGGGAATTACCGCCAGCTGCAAGAGCCACAAGCGTTGGAAGGGCACCCAACCAAAGACTAGACATCCCCGTGGATATTTGAAAT
The DNA here is from genome assembly GCA_022345685.2 of Nothomitra cinnamomea. Classification (NCBI taxonomy): domain Eukaryota; kingdom Fungi; phylum Ascomycota; class Geoglossomycetes; genus Nothomitra; species Nothomitra cinnamomea. The sequence continues at coordinate 36,403 of JAJDMX020000071.1, read as the reverse complement.
GACAAGTGAACAACGAGGTATTTCTATGTAGGCGTGATGTTAAGATTGTTGAATACGATACCACAATAAACACAGTTCGAACAGTTAATGTGCATGCTTGAACCAAAGAAGTCGAGAGCACCCTTTTATAGGTTTCCAAGCTAGGGCCTAAGACTTTACCGGTGGGGATGGAGCAATGAATATGGCAGCTCTAAGCATATGGTGAAATTATGACCAACCTAATTGCTATCTTGATTATTTCTAAGGGAGAATTACTCGCGTACCCCCAAAAAGTTGAGATTTTTCTCGCATACCCCCCATTTCCAATCTCGTTACTGCTGTACCCCCCGACACTCACATCCATCCCCACAAGCCAACCTGTGCTTTGAAATTTACTTCCCTGATACAACCGACCACACAATGACCCCACTTATATATCGGAGTACTCCCCGGGGAGAAAAAGGGCTATGGCCGCTCAAGATTACCTGCTTCATAAACGCCAGACGCCCCAAGCTACGAGGAATCTAGAGTGAGTCCTAAGTGACCACCAGCAGTGCGCATAACTGCTTATATCCTCACGGTGCAATACTAGTCACATATTTTTATAATCTGGCAGATGTGAACTTCGGATTTGAACATATAATTGCAAAGAATTGAACATTAACTCCATGTGTCTTCAGCTTAGCCATCACAACTCTCAACTGCGTACAGGCCGGAGATGCCTAAGGTTTAAGCGAAGTGACCACTAAACGCTCGGCTGGGGGGTACACCGGTAAGAGGATCGGAAATGGGGGGTATGCGAGAAAAATCTCAACTTTTCAGGGGTACGAGAGTAATTCTCCCACATACGTAGATGAAAAAATAAATATTTATACTTACCTCTTGTGATGCTCCTCCAAGACACATGCACTTGCTAGGGACACACTTTACCATGTACATGAGTATGTTCCTTCTGTCTGTTGCTTTCTTCCCCCTTATAGTCATCCAATTGGCGCCAGTTCCTAGTCTCTTTGCCATGGTGTATGCAAGCAAAGCGCTAGTAGGTATCTGCTGCATTGTGACTGATTTTGATGATACAGAACCTCTGAGGGAAGGCATAGTTCTGCAGGCGAGTATAGACTTGGTCAGGATTAAGAACTTCACCTATCTGAGATGATAAAAGGTGGTAGGGAGATATAGATTCAATAGAACTGAAAATGGGAGCAACCATATGCTCAGGAAGATTTGGATGGGGGGCCCACGAAGTCATGGTGAATACCATGTGATAGTAGTAGATACTGTGCAGTCACTGGTACTTTCGAGAGACTGTCTTGACTGTGTATATACATCTTTAATAGCCTTAAAGACGTTGATCTAGGCACTTACATATTCTATATGCGTCACAGCACTTTCAAAATGCCTCAACCTCTCTTTTTTAGGGCGCCTATTCCGTTCCGAAAGCTCCTATCATACCTCCGATGCACTAGAGCACTTTGCAATCACTCCTTTTCATCAATTGATTATTCAAATAAAATTGAATACGAGTTTGAAGGTCACCGCTACTTCAACCACAAGCCTGCATGATGCCTGCATATGCAGGACGGCAGAAAACTCCTGGGCAGTCAAGTTCGACGCCCCTAATTGGGAGTGGAGCTGCAGAAAACTCCGGGGTAGTCGAATTCGACTGACTTGACTAAATGAATTCGACTGCCGAACTCGACTGCCCAGCTCCAAGCCGTGAAATTCTCAGTTGCTAGTATATATGTATTGCTAGCAACAGCAATTACAGCTACCGCAATACTGCACGAAGTAAGTCATATGTGTAATGCAACTTAAATGTAGAACCCAACATTAATATTGTTCGCTAGAACTCAATTTTTATTGAGGATACTCTGAGTGGCCTTCAAGGGGATCCCGAGGGGCAGAGCTTTCTACATCTCGGATCTGATGGAGTCTTGCGCTCCTATACCACAGATTTTAAAGCATTAGACTCTGTGCGGCTCAGTCCCGCTCAGATTACAGAGCTTCTGGCTCTGTCACCTCAGAAACAAGGGTTGCCAGATCTTGCGGGCGCGGACGGGCGAAAGGTTACTGGAGACGCACTTTTGTCACCCAGCGCCTCTATTATATTGGAAGCAGTTGCCGCGGTAGAGGCCACAGGGAAACTGATGTCATCCCCCGTCAAAAATGTGCTTCAGGAGCGAAATTACTGTGGTAATGTTATATGCCTAACCGACGCTATATACACCACAAACGGCTGTATTTGGTGTCTTCTTTATGAAGGGAAAAGGATTTCGTCTGGGATTCTAAGATGGACAGCGTATTGGGTTTGATCTGTGGATTCTTGGGTTAGGCAGGGACTTCATGTTGATAATCTTGTGTAACAGTGGAATTTGACGCTCGTCATTAATTTTGGCACACCTGACTCCAGCTTGAGGGAAGTTAATTCTATTTTAGCGTTTACTGAGTTGAATTTTGCGGCTGTGACTTGTTCCGTTACGGAGTGATGAGCTGTTAGAAATTGGATGACGGAGATCCGTTGGGTTGCATCCCCTCATCCGCCCTCTTGACCTTCAACTAGCCCCACCCCGTGTCGCCGAGGAAAGCAACTCTAAGCAAAAAGATTTCAGGTTTTCTCTTTACAATCTCCTGCTTCGCTTCTGGTCAGATGCCAATAAGGGTTTTGGTGGTCCGTATGCCTTCATGTGGATTGGCACGCCCCAGATGGTACCCTTCCCAACCAGTCGCCTTACGGCGGCCTCGTGTCCTTGGCTGGAAGCTAAGCACAGCGACGTCCGCCCACGCTCATCCTTCGTCTCAATGTCTGCCCCCGTTTCAAATATTATACAAACCTATACCCCATACCCATTTCCTGCTCCGAGGCTCAGTGCAATTTCCCCAAGGTTGCCCCCTCATCAAGACCGTTCCCACCCTCAAGCAACAACTAAATCAAAGCCTTAGAACAACTGTTGGCTGGCGAGAGTAACGCCGTTGCCCCATAGATATCCCTCGTGTCTGTATTGCTTCCCTTCTCCAGAACTAACTTTATTGACTCCTCACCCTGCAGTCCGCCCCCATTCTTGGGCAGCATACATACAGTACCACCGCTTCGTTCCATTTGTAGGCTGTCTGGCAGCTTTGGCTCCTTAGGTCAACGAGCAAGCTTAGCAAGTTTCTATGTGGTCCCCAAAACCAACCCCGGTCACTATCCCTGCACTTCCACGCTTAGTACGACACCACCCGTCGACAAATGGGAAGATTGAAGGGTTCTGATGGTTTCAAAAAGATCATTAGGAGACGCTTAATCTATTCTCAAGGCATGACTTATAACCCAAACTTCAATCAGGAAGACTTGAGTCATATTATAACTTATACTATTCTTACCTCTACACAATTACTGCATGACTCACTACTTCTGATTAACCTGTCTTCCAGCTTGTTCAGTTAGTCAGGGATCTGTCAGCTTCCTTATTAGTTGCTTTTAGTTTATCTTCAGCTAGAGGTCTTCTTGGTTTATTAGTCATTCTTTATATTTCTCCCTTAACATTATTATAGTTAATAAAGTTCATTAAGCAGGAACTGCCTAATAGAGATATTATCCCATGTTTTTCAGTTACTATGTACAGTGTACAATATGCAGTCTTAATAACCTATACTCTACTACTTTAAGTACTACAACCTTGGTAAGTCCTGTTGCTACTTGTATTTAGTAATTAACTCTTTTAACTATATTTTATTACAGATAATTACTAGACTACCACAATTTTTGATCTTAATTACTCAGATACTACAAAAAATTTACCCAATTATCAGCATTGTGCTCTGATACTGACTAGGCCCCCAGAGCATTTCTACAGCTATAATAATAATGTCTTTGCTCTCCACAGTGTTCACATACAATCTGTTGCTGATCTGAATTCTGCTCCTATTGAAATTGCTTCTTCTTTGAACAACTACACTGCTTTGTGAGACCGAGAGCTTCACAGTTACTATATTCAGCTCCCAAATCTTTCTTACACATAGGCTGTATATGCTTGACATATGTGGAACAATAGTACTTCATAGAATACCATATATAAATGTATTTATAGGGGTCTTGAGCTTGTGCAAGACATACAGCAACAGTGTGGCGGCATAGAAGAAGATGCTCCTGAAATTCACTGCAGGTGTACTACTTTTCAGGAAGGTTGACAATATGTGTAGTGCCCTCTAGAATAAATGCTTGTGCTAGTCTATTTGATGTAGATTTTACATGATATCTGCATACTTGTTGATAAGCTTCGTTGAGTTTCCCTTGAGCAAAATCAGTAATCCTATAGGAACAATTTGAGCAAGACTAGCAAGTATGTATTATAGCCATTATCTTTGTTTAAAAAGCAAGCAAAAGCTTGAGAATAGGTAAGCTTCAATATCCCTCCCATGCTGAGTTTATTGACTCAGCAATGTTAAATATAATGTGTTTGAATCATAGTATAGGAAAGGTATACTATGCCTAGGAACTATGTTGAATTGCATTATGTTAGAATATAGGCTATTCCATGGCAATGCCAAAAATAATACTAAAGGTATAGTATTAAGGGTTCAGCCTCACCAATAAATTGGCCATGCCGAAGATCCTGCACAGAGAAGCTGAAGAAGCTGAAATGGCTGCTATGGAGTATTGTAAAGATAAATAGAATATGCTATGCACTTCAGTCTAAAATAATAATGATACACACACAATTTCTAACAGGTTATGAGCCTGATCAGTCAATAGCCATCCCTATAACTAGTCTTACCCCTGAACATTATACCAACCACAAAAACAAATATGATGTCGAAGTTGCTTAACAATCAACCTGATGCTTTGTCATACACGTCTAATCCAAAGGATGTCTATCATAATCGATATGGAGAGATCCCCAAGTTGACTAATACGAATTATTTCTTTTGGAGCACCAATGCCCGATCCATACTTATGGCTGTACAAGCCTGGAATATTATTATTCACAAAGAAAAATCACCAGAGGAACTCAATTTTGCTACCCAATTAGCTCAGTCTAAGTACAGGCAGGCATGAGGCTCATACAACAAATGCCTAGGGCAAGCCATTGCTATAATACATCAATTATATACATCTCCGATTTAGGGGCATATTTCTGGTCAATATGATCTAGCTACTATGTGACAAACTCTAAGAGAAACTATTGACATGGCCTCCAAATGTGCCAGCCTAAGAATGCTTCAAGAAATGCTCTACAATACCTGATTCGACGACAATGGCTCCATTACACTATACATTGTAAAGATTCTAGCTATATGTAACCAATTTGCCAAAATGGACAATGCGATGACTAATCAAGAAGTCACAAACTATCTCTGCACCACATTGCTAAAGACCTGATATGGGGCCAGAGTTGAGATCACCATAATCTCTATTGCCGAGCAAACACTAAGCAGAGTAATTGATATACTTCAGAACTTCCCAGAAGAATTGAAGAATGAAGCCATCAACAAAAAGTTCAGCAATGCCTTGCTAGCAAGCAGAAGTTTCAAAATAACACAGGATCAAAACAGCAGTCGCAATTGAGAATTCAGAAGATGTGGTCGAGGCCAAGGCCAAGGACAAGGACAAGGACGTGGTAAACATGGTGAGCGAACCAATCAGCTCAATAACCAGCAAATGGAATGCTGGTACTGCGTCGAAAAGAGGCATAAAGAAATAGATTGCTCAATTAAATAGAGGGCTGAAGAATGGCGTAATAAGTAACTAGAAATAATGGATGCAGCGAATTCCAATATTGCTTAAGCACTTGTGGCATATTCAATAATTAAGAATGGCACAAATGGCAACTGGTATGTTGACTCTAAAGCTACAGATCATCTATGCTCTGAACAGACAACCTTCAGAATGTTAAAGAGACTCGATACCTCTATACAGGTACAACTAGATGACAATGCAATAGTACTAGCAACAGTGAGGGGAACTATTGTGTTACAAACTGAGCAGAATACTCTAGAACTCATTGACGTCTTATATGTACCCAATATCTAATTTAATCCAATATCAATGAGCCAGCTAGACAGCATTTAACATACTGTGTTGTTTGGCTAAGGCAGATGCCCTATACAGAATTCAAGTAGAAAGCCGCTAGCGACTGCCTGTGCCACAAATAGTCTTTACCAAATTAGAAATTACACAGAAAACGTAGTCATAGCTGCAGCTGCCAATATGGCGACAACTAGCTTACCAATTAAATTATGGCATCAGCAACTAAATCACCTGAACAATGCTGTAGTTAAATGAATTCCAGGGCTAGTCGCTAGAATTCAGCTAGTTGCTAAATCAAACTTGTCATTCTGCAAGCCATGTATTGAAGACAAACTCTATAGAAAGTTCGACCGAAAGTTTCTTATTGCAAGACCTATCGAGCAGCTTGAATTAATGCATTCGGACACCTGTGGGCCATTTTCAATACCTTCTATTGAAGGATTCAAGCACTTCATTCTCTACATAGACAATTATAGTTGCATGTCATGAATATAATTCCTGTGCTCAAAGTTGTCTGCAGAAGTTACCAAAACATTTCAAGAGTTCAAGGCTATGATAGAGACCTCCTCTAGCTCCAAGATTCAGAGATTCCACTGTGACAATGGCCATGGCAAGTATGATAATGCTAAGTTCAGAGCATTTCCCACAGAAGGTGACATTTCTTTCGAGCCATTTGCCCTATATACTCAAAATCAGAATAGCGTTAGTGAGTGTAAGATCAGGGCAATTATTGAAAAGACTCAGTATATGCTGCAGGACTCTGGCCTCACAAAGAGTTTCTGGGTAGAGGTAGCAAGCACGGCTGTTTACCTGATTAATATGAATCTGACAAGCCCGTTAAGGGGGCAAACTCTATATGAGGCCTCGCACGAAACAAGGCCAAACCTCTCACACCTATGGCAATTTGGATGTGAAGCATATGTATATATGCCTCCTATTAAGAGGACAAAGTTGCAAGCAAAGGCTTGCCGCTGCATTTTGCTAGGATATGTACATGGTACTACAAAGCAATAGAGGCTATGGGACTCAATTAGGAGGTACTCAATTATAGCTACAGATATTACTTTTAATGAGCATATTATAAATGTTACAAATGCTGAAAATGGCAGTGCTGGAGAGCAGCTGCTTGAGCCCGTTGATTAGAATAAAGGCTTTGTTGAATTAGACAAGATCATAGTAATCTCAAAAGGAGTAGATGCAGAACCGCCAGCTACATAAGGTATGAGCTAGCTGAGAGGCATCTAAAAGGAGCCTCTGGTAGATTTGCGACAACAATCTGCTATACCTGTATTAGCTGCAGACAACAAGGTAGCCAGAGTAGCCAGAAAAGTGTTCAGGACAGTTAGTGCAACCAGTAGAGCGCCTGATTTAGCTAGTAAGGCTAGTGGAGCTCCTAGCAATTCTGAAGTGACTATAGAAATGCCCAGGCATTCTGGAAGGGAACTTAAACCTTCTAAATAAAAGAGCATATTTATAGCTCATGCTGCTGATCATAATGTTAAGCCAATTAGCTACTAGGAAGCCATGGAAGAAGTGGAGTGTAATCAATGGCAAAAAGCCATTGATGAGGAGTACATCTCATTATAGAAGAATACTATGTAGAGCTTGGAGAAGCTACCTCCAGGCCAAAAGGCTGTAGATTGTAAGTAGGTCTTTAAGAAGAAAATGAATGCTAACAATTCTACTTGTTATAAACCCGGGCTAGTCATTAAGGGTTACAAACAGTAAGAAGGAATTGATTATGATGAAAAATTTGCCCCCGTCACCATATTCAAAACAATGCATACATTGCTAGCAATAGCTGCCTATAAGGATTGAGAGGTGCATTAGATGGATGTTAAACCAGTATTCCTGAACCCTACAATCGAAGAAGAAGTTTATATGGTACAGCCAGAAGGGTTCAAGCAAGGCAATAAGATCTGCCGTCTACAAAAGATACTGTACAGCCTTAAGCAAGTACCACAAGCATGGTACATAGATATTAGTGGATATCTACAAAGCATTGGCTTACAGAATTCCACTTCAGATCCTAATCTATTCTTAAGTAACACGATTCTAATGTTGTTGTATGTTGATAATACCCTCCTATTCTCCAAAAAAGTTAATCCACTAAATGAAACCAAGTAACTGCTTGCTCAGAAAAATGAGATGACGGACCTTGGTGAGGTTTGACGGTTCTTAAGCATCAGCATACAGCAGAACCAGCATTCTCAGACTATTAAATTAAGTCAAGAATCATATATTGACAAGATACTACAAAGATTCAGTATGAATAGATATAATGGAGTGGCCACATCTATGAAAACAATTCAACTTTGAAGCAGCAATGACTTAGAAGCACTGAAAGAAGAAATCAAGTATTATTAATCATTGATAGGAAACCTGATGTATGCCATGCTTAGAACTCAACCGGATCTAGCCTACTTGATGTCAACACTGAGCCGATTCTTTTCAAACCTGGCAAACAAGCACTTTTAGGCAGTGAAATGAGTTCTTCAGTATCTACGCCATACTTCGAACTATGGGCTAATATACAGAGGTACTATGGAACTCAAAGTCAGCAGATATTCTGATTCAGATTGGGCTAGCAACAAAGAGTCAAGAAAGTTCACAAATAGCTACATCTTCCTAATATGTAAAGGAGCCATCTTATGGAAAAGCAAGTGGCAATCATTGATGGCATTATTTACTATAGAAGCTGAATACGTTGGGTATACGGAAACAGCTAAGAAAGCTATATGGCTATGGAGGTTGCTTGCCAAAGTCAATCTATGTACTCCTATAAATGGAATCAATGAAACTGACAGCCAATGGGGGCAATGGCTAGCCGAGGTTTATATGGATAACTAAGGTAGAGTTAACCTAGCTAATAACCCAAAGTTTCATAACCAGACGAAGCATATTGATATTAAATATCACTTCATACATGATGTCTACCAGAAAGGGTCTATCCAACTCATTTGAATACCCACCATTGATATGACTGTCGATATATTGACGAAACCGTTGCAGAAAATGAAGTTTGAACAGCATAGAAGTAAAATGGGAGTCAGAGGTATGGAAGCCAAATAGAGCAGCTAGCAGTACTCTCCCTCATATTCTGAGGTTTTGCCTGTAGAGGATTTTTTTCTCAGAAATATGTATTAGGGGATTTAATGAGGCTGCAGGAATAGCTATAGTATGCTTGTTGAACTATAAGTTCTTAAGCAAGTAGGGGCGTTGGAATATAGGCTATTCCATGACAATGTTAAAAATAATACCAAAAGTATGGTGTTAAGGGTTCGGCCTTACCGATGAATCGACCATGCCGAGAATCCTGCATGGAGAAGCCAAAGAAGTTGAAATGGCTGCTATGGAACATTGTAAAGATAAATAGAATATGCTACGCACTTCAGTTTAAAATAATAATGATATGCACACAATTTCCAACACATTGATATATTCAGCAGCCAGTACACTAAGTTCCTTTATTGCTACAATAGTATCTTTAAACTTATACTCATTAAATATGTATACAGCTCTCCAAAATACATTTCATGCTGGTAGACTGAAATTCTTCTGAACATTGTCTATTAAATGCTAATAGCAATGTAAATAGTAAATATTTAGAAAGACCTCTAGTACTGCCGTATGCAAGCCCTTGTCTCAGTCACTGATTGTAAGAGTCAACCTTAAAGCCAACTCTTTCAGATTGTTAAAACAGTGTGGATGACGTCAGGCTAAACGCTGAGCACTATCACAGCAATGTCATAAGGCTCAAGAATAAGGGTCAATAATATATGGAGGCTCAGTACTACTATATGCAATAAACTGAATTTCAATGACTTAAGAACATCAATTTCTAGTGTAGAACTAATCGCTGCCTCTGGGAGAAGCAACTTCCTGAATTTACCTATATACATCTCTCAGTGCACTAACTGCATGTGGTGTGATGGCACACTACTGCTAAACTGTAACCGCAATCCTTGCCTTTTAGAGCTTTACGTTATACTGATAAAGACTGTTTGTTTCAAATTCATACTATGGAAGCAGAACTCCATATAGCACAAAAACCAAGTCCAATTCTCTGTATTCTCAATTAGAATAATGCTCCAAGCCAGTGGCAAAATCTCATTATTGCTGTTCAATACACAAGTTACTAAAATGGTCATTTGGAAATAGGATTTTATGTGACATCTATTTAAGGCAATTAAAGGTCAACAGAATCTTCAAGCCTCTTGAATTGCACTAAGAGTAAGGAAACATCGGTAGAAATGACTATTGCCTATTTTAACTGTTGTGTAATTCTGATCATTATATTCTTCTAGCATAAAGACTATACCTGAAAGTTTCTTAAAGTACTTGCCCTCATCTTCTTCAAGCTCTTCTCTGAGTACCTTTCGAGTTTACTAGGTCTATTGATAACTTATACCTGTATTTCCGTAGTGTATACATTCAATGCTCTGAATATACGCTAAGAGGGTTTCGTGATTGTCAGCAATGGTATTTCGATATTAATTGGTAAAAAAGACAACGGAATAAGCATAACAGAAATTGAGATGAATAAAAGGGCTACAAGTATATGAAATATATTAGGTGATGCAGACTTTAAGCCTTTGTAAAATAGTAGCACAAATGACAAACTTACAGAAAGCATTACAGCAAATAAAAATATAATGCTTATGATCTGAATGAGATATACAAAAGACTCCTCTCTATCTACTATAAAGACCTGGACAGCATTTTGGGCGACACTTAAAGACTCAAATTCAAGACTAAGCTCAATTGAAATGACTTGTATATTCGAAATTTTAGACTAAATACTTAACAATAAAGAAAAGAGAAGATAAAATGAAGACAATATGGAAGAGCTACGCAGATATATGCAAAATGGCAGTGAGCATACATCTGGTTCAAGTGTAGTAATTAGGTAAAAGTTTTGTAATATCCAAGTAATTAAGATTGGAAATTATGGTAGTTTAGTAATTATCTGATTTTATTATTATAAACACCTTAAGCCTCAAGCTATAAGCTGCTATAAATACAAAAGTAATAAGTCATACAGTAATTACATAACTGTAAAGAAAATATAAGTTATGATATGACTTAGATTTTCTTCTTTAAATTTAAGGCTATAAGTTATGCCTTAACATAATTGTAATGTGGTATGCAATTATCTGATATTAGGTGATGAGTAACTTAATAAAGAGCTATTATAAAAAGTGTTTGGAGAGTAATGGAAAAATGCTTTTTTTTCTCTTAATTAAATATTAAACCAAGTTAACTATTACTTAATATACTTATAAAGACTTCAAGTATTGTAAGATAGGTAATACTAGTATATATTACTTAAACTTAAAGTATTCAAGATATCTCAATTCTTAGGCATAGTCTTCTCATTGCCAAAAACCAGAATCACTTTTTAGTTGAGATTTAATAAGGCAGTATATAATTATATTTTTTAATATCTTGGGCAATAAAACTTGGATTACTAAATAACAAATAACTTGTTTTGTCATCAATATTTTAGGCTCCAAGTTATAGAATACTATAAACATAAAGGTGACACAAGAACTATTAGATCAAATTGTAAACAAAGCTTTATTGGGTATAGTATATAGCTGAGAAAGGCAGTTACCAAATACAAACAGTAATGGGACTTACTGAAATATAGTGTCTAAAGTGGTAGTATATAGGCTACTAAATCTGCATACTGTATACTGTATGTAGTAACTGAAAAATATGAGATAACATCTTAATTAGGTAGTTCTCACTTAGCAAACTCAACTATCTACTATAATACCAAGAAAGTAATACAAGGATTAACCAACAAACCATGAAGACTCCCAATTAAGAACTAGCTAAGAGTAACTCAAAAGAGGAAGCTGATAGATCTCTAACTAGCTAAAATAGCTAAGGAATATGTCAGTTAGAAATAGTAAATCATACAGTAATTATATAGAGATAAGAGTATAAGTCACTTTGTGACTCAGGTTTCTTTATTTGGAATTTAGGTTGTAAGTTATATCTTGGCACAACTATAATATAGTATATAATCACCTAATAGTAGGTAATTAGTAACTTAATAAAGAGCAACTATAAAGAGTACTTGGAAAGCAATAGAAAGTACTTTCCTCTTCTCTTTATCAAATATACTATTTGAAGTTTTATTACTTAGCAATTCAAGTTTTATCATCCAAGATATCAAAAATATATAAATACACATTGCCTCATTGAATTCCAGCTGGAAAGTGATTCTGGTCCACAGCAACAAGAAGACCTTATCCATGAATTGAATTTCCTAGAATACTTAAGTTCAAGTAGTATATATTAATATTGTCTATCTTATGATATTTGAAGTCCTTGTCATTATATGTTTTAACATTTGATGAAAAGAAATAGAAAGTACTTTCTGTTACTCTCTAAGTGTTCTTTATAATAGCTCTTCATTAAGTTACTGATTACCTATTATTGAGTGATCATATATCACATTATAATTATATTAAGGTATAACTCATAACCTGAATTTCAAATAAGGAAACTTAAGTAACTTTATAACTTATACCCTTTTTATCTCTATACAATTACTACATAACTTACTATTCCTGATTAACATATCCCTTAGTTATTTCAGCTGACCAGAAATATGTCAACTCTCTCTTATTGTTACTTCTAGTCAGTTCCTAGCTAAAAGCCTTCATAGTTTGTCAGTTACTGCTTGTATTACTCTTTTGACATTATTATAACTAATTAAGTTTACTAAGTAAAGATTACTAGACCAAGGTATTATCTTATATTTTTCAGTTGCCATTTACAGTATATAGTATATAAACATAGTAGCTTGCATTTTATTGCTTTGAGTAATATACTTCAGGTAAGTTTTGCTGTTACTTATATTCAGTAGTTGACTTTTTTAACTATATACTATACTTAATAAAGTCTTACTTATAATTTAATTCTATAGTTTTTGTGCCACTTCTACATCTATGGCATCTAGCAGCTTAAGACCTAAAATGTCTATGACACTTAATAATTCAAGTTTATTATTCAAGATATTAAAAGATATTGTGATTAATACCTAATTATTGTTTAAAAGCAGTGTTACTGTCAATACCAGTAGTATTTAGGCATAATTATGCCTAAATATTTACTATTCAAATATTTTTAACAATGTTTTCAAAGACCTGAGCAATACCTGTATCAATATATAAGGTCAAGTAAAACCCTATATAGAATTAGTTAGTAGTTATTTTCAATCCAGTTATTTCTTACTTAGCTTTTGCTTTTATATATAGTTGATTCTATAACAAAAGATATGAATGTATACTGATTTATTAAATTCTAGCTGAGAAGTGATTCTTATCCCTGGTAATGAGAAGTATAACAGGTTAAATATATTAAATCTGTTAAATTAAGTTTTTGCCTCACTAAATCCCTATACTTAATATCTATAACTATGAAAATGCCCTTCAAATACTTAGCTCTGCCCTATCAAAGCTATAGCAAGTTTTTTCTTCTTACACAAAGATAAATGCTAATATTATCAGGTTTATATTGCAAAAAATCTCATAACAAGAGCCTTTTTTCACTACCAAGCTAAATAAATAACTTAATAGTACTAAATACCACTTTCAGATTATCAAATAGTACTGTTCCATAATCTCTTATTATCAATACAATAAATTTTTTACTAGTAACTAATAGTAAGCTATTTTCAGGCACTATAAACATAATAATCAAAGGGAATTTACCTTCTACTATTCTTAGTATTACTATACTACTTATTATTATAACACTAGCAATTTTTCAAGAGCATGAAGCTTGAATTTCCACTCTTGAGAATATGGTAGAAGTTATACAGAAGGGAGTAGGATTAGTAAAGATAAGGAAGAAAGAGGAGATAGGATCTATAGAGACAGAAAATGGGAAAATACAGAAGATTATTGTGAAGAACAAGAGAGATATAAATAATATAAATTCTATAAAAAGAACAGATTCCACAAAGATTACAAAATTGAAGACCTGACAATCTGCTATTTTGGCAGCAGAAAATAAGTATGAAGTTAAAGAATAAATAGTGAAAAATATATATACTTGGGAAATAATTTCTGTTAAAAGCCATTAAATTAAAGTGAAAGTTCTTTCAAGTTTTAAGCATTGTATACAATACACTAATAAGAAAGTTCTTTTCAAATTAATAATAGAAAACCTATCACAACAAGTCACTTATATCAATACTGCCTTTTGAATTTCTAAGTTATCAATATTCCACTTTACTATATTCAAAAATTTTTACATCACTACAACCTTAAAAGCCATTTCATTTCCATTGTTAAATAGATTAAATAATCAAATAAAAACATACCAGTAACTATGATGCAACTTACATTAGATTAGACTCTATATAAAATAGAACTGAAATATCTTTATCTTGTTGAGGGATAAACAGTTAATGCAATTATAGAATATAGTAAAATTAATTAGCATTTACAAAAGTTTAAGCCAAGGTAAGAATAATCTTTGTTAATCAACCTTGTATTGTTGAGAGATCTACTAAAGTTATCTGAATGTTTAAGTATATAGTAAAGCATTCTTAGTATGACTATAAGATCATTATATTAATCCTGTATACTAGGATAGCAAAACAATCTTACTACAACTTATATCAAAAGATATCTTTAAGCAATAATTTTTGGTATAAAGCTTTATTGCTAAACTAACAAGATATTTAGTAAAGTGAGAAGGGAAGATGCTTTCCCTGAGATTTCAATGTAGTATTTATAGCTGCCTTTTCACTGATCTCTTGGCCACCTACCGACAAGTAACTTATACCACTTAATGTGTACTTTCTTTGACATGACCCACACTTGATTCATGTGGAGCTCAATAATGAAATCTAAGTCATTATGATTCATAACTTTCTGTCTATACTTAAGCTGCCTACTACATCTAACTAACATGTCTTTTAGCTACCAAGTATTTCTCAGCTCTACTAGTCTTATTTCCATAACCAACAGTTCTCTGCTTGTAAATTATAGTAATTTCTTTTTGTCGATTGCTTCTTGGCTAGACTACTTAGCAGTTATGTAGCTAGCTGAAGTTGTTGCTTTGACTAGAGTGTAAGTAATTTATTAAACTTATTACAGATTATACTCTCAGTACTAAAGGTACTGATTGCATGAACTTTACTTTGGCCCCCACTTACTTATGGTAAGTGCTATCCATTCTTGTATTTAGTTTATTCTTGCTGAACTGTATGTGCCATCCATAACTCTATGGAACCACAATCTGGTCTAATAATAATAATGCCACTCTCATATCTATAGCATTCCTGATAAGGCTTGGGATATTTGTAATCTAAAGAAAATCTTATAGTTAAGTATAGTAACTATTATAAAACTGTCAAACAACATCAAGTTTATAGAATTTCAATAATAGTATACTTAAAGATAATTTATAGTCTCAACAATAATTATTAGCTAAGTTAAACTTTAAAATCTGTATTATAAGATAATTTCAATAAAGTTATGATCATAATATATATACTATAATCAGGTATTTAATTGATAAGAAGATGCAAGTAATTAATATTATTATTCACTATACTAGGTACTGTAATAGAACTAATTACTATCTTCTTTATAGAGAAGAGTAATATAGCTTTTAGATTTAACTATATTGCTTCTTTAAGAATTACTTAACTTTCTTCTATCACTTCTTTAGCTAAAAGTAAGTGACTTTATTACAATTGTAAAGCTTCTAATCTTACTAAATAGTATAGTTAATCTAAAAAAATAAGGCTTTATTATAATAAGAACTTAAATCACAAGTAAATTATATATAAGTACTGTAAAGAATAAGAAAATAATTGTAAAAATTATAGAAATGTATTGAGATAAATTGCAACAAGACTCCAGCAATTATAACAATTAGGTAAACAAAATGTAGTATATATGTAATTAAGTTGAAAAATTGTAGAATTTCAGTAATTTTTTATTTAAAAAATCCTAGCTTTATAATTTAGATATTAATCTATTACTAAATATAGTTAAAAATAATAAACTTATTTTAGGCTTTAATTTATAAAAATAGAAAGTAATAAATCTATTATACTAGTTAAAATTTACCTTACTAAAGTAAAGAGATTTACAGATATACTTATATCATATCAAAATTAATTAAAACACTTTAATATAAAATATAGTAACATAAATTTAATTGTATTTCTCTATATATAATTATGATACTTCATTACTTACTTTAGATTTAAAGTTCAAGATAAACTTAATAATTTTCACTACTTTTGAGAGTAAGTTAATACTTAAGCTAATAAGAGGAAATATAATAGCAAATACTTTAAGTATTATAGAATAGACAATACTAATATATATTACTTAAACCTGAAGATGTTTAAAATAATTTGATTTATAAGTATAGTTTTCTTATTACCAAGAACTAGAATTACTTCTTAGCTAAAATTCAATAAAACAGTATATAATTATATTTTTCAATATCTTAAGTAATAAATTTTGATTGCTAAGTAACTAATAACTTAATTTAATGTTAAATGAAGAGAAAAAAGAAAGTACTTTCTATTACTCTCTTAGTACTCTTTATAGCTACTCTTTATCAAGTTACTTGTCTTCTATTATTGAGTAATTATATACTATATTTCTATCATACCAAGGTATGATTTACAACTTAATTTCTAATTATGAAGACTTAAGTTATTTCATAATTTATATTTTTCCTACCTTTGTATAAATTACTGCATAACTCATTACTTCTAGCTAATATATTTTTTAGCTTTTTCAGCTTTTTTAGCTAATTAAGGATCTGTTCAATTTTTTCTTTAATTATTTTTAGCTTATTCTCAACTAAGAGTCTTTGTAGTTTATTGATTGCTCTTTATATTACTTTTTTGATATTACTATAGCTGATTAAATTCACTAAACAAGAACTACTTGACTGGAATGCTATTTTATATTTTTTAGTTACTATATACAGAATACAGTATACAGACTTGATAGTTTACATTCTGCTACTTTGAGTACTATATCTGCTCCAAGTTCTATTATAACTATTATTTTGTAGTTGGCTCTTTTAGCTATATGTTATATCTAATAAAGCTTTGTTTATAATTTAATTTAAGAATTTTTGCACTATTTCTGTATTTATAGCATTTTGTAACTTGAGGCTTAAAATATTTATAATAATAAGTTAGTTATAGATATTATAGTGCTGATAATGAAGAACTAGCCTAAACAGTATTTAGAAATATAGTTTTTAATATTTAGTAATATAGACAGTATTAGATTAATCTCAATTTTATTTATAGATTATTTACTAAAATACCTTTATTTTTAATCTTATTTACTTGCCTCCCCTAAATATTTACCAAAATATCTTAATTTTACTATAATTCTTTAACTATAACTTTAAAAAATACAGTTTAAACTTTGAAGTGAGATTACTTGAAATTATATAAAAGACTATTCTTTATATTTTTGTATAATTAGCTTACATAAAGAGTCTCTATATTTTTTATTGTTAAAGAAAGCTCTTATAGTGCAGAAGCAGAAGCTTATCTAATCTAGTTAAAAGTTAAACTAGTTAGCTACTAAGTTCAAACAAGAACATTCAAAGTACCTAAGTTAACATAATTGAAGATGTTACTGTATGTACCGTTGCACTACTAATTATCTTACTTGCATAATAACTTTAAGTATTTAATATATAAGTATATCTACATTCTCTTAACTAAGTTACCTTACAGAAAAGCATAGATCAAGCTAGTTTTACTGCAGTGCATAGGCAGGAGTTAAGGTATTTCAGTAAACATTTGGGGGAGGCAAGTAAATAAGATCAAAAATAAGGGTATTTCAGTAAATAACCCTAAAAATAAACCAGTCCCTTAGAAGATTCACATCGAAGCGCCCGACGACAAGTCGAGCACTAAACCCGCTTATACGAAGCTGCTTGAATGTGAGGGCTAATGCTTTAAGGCATTTTCTAGCTTTTTATCACAGCGCTCGGGCTTGACACCCGCCAAACACACACCAGTCGCTTAGCAGCAATTTTCTACACTGTGGCTGTGATCACCTGAGGATGCAAACAAAGCAAACAATCCAACCGACTAAGCAACATTGGGCCCCACACCGCAGTCGCTTCACAGATCTCATTTTGACCTACCTATTGAGTAATCTGCATATCAGGAAGCCACTGTTTGGGCGCAACAGGCAGCCTCCAAACGCCCGCCCGAAAATGATAACAGTCTACGAAAAATTCCGTAAATGTTGTGACCGGAATCAAATCACGGATGCTATGTTGGAAGAAGCATCGCAGTTATTTAGTGAGAACTACGGGATTTGGGGCAAGGAAGCCGCAAAGGCAATGAATGCCTCGGCCAAAGTGGGTAAGTTGGCCTAAGTTAGTTCTGTATCTCTGCTGACAATGGTAGGCAGTCGTGTAAAAATCAGTAAAGACCGACTTCGAGCCCAGTGCCTTCCTGAGGGTGCCGCCTGCTCTTATATTAGGGTTACTGTAGACGGTCATCTTGCTGGAAATGCGTTTGCCTGTCACTGGACGTATAACAATATATCAGTTTGTTGGGTCACTCAGCTCCTAGTCCATCGCGACTATCGCGAGCGCGGGCTTGCGATGGGTCGCTTGATGCAGCTCAAGCAAGACAACGATGATGTGTACGGTCTCATGAGCTCTCATGCTGCTTCCTGCATGGCGGCGGAGAAAATATTTGGAAGTAAGCACATTCTACAAACCAGGTTCTGCGAAACCCGGCCCTGACATTTGCAGATACCATTGGAACAGTTGAGCTCGACTTTATCAGGGGCCATGCTGAAACAATCATTGCAACGTCCCCAATTAACTATGTCAAGAACGCTAAGCTCTGCGGTAGTCTCTTTAACCCTGAGGATACCAGCGGTATGATTTCATGTGCTGATACCGGCTTTTTCGTTGACCACACTGAAACACACGAAGCTCTCGTATGGGCACGAACTAAGGGTTGGCCTCTTGGTGAATTGGGTGATGGCCATGAATTCTTCCTGATCCTTCAAGTCAGACGTCGTTCTCAATCTACGTCTCAGCTTAATTCTGCCTCCTACAGCTGATGACATTCCTTGAACTATCTGTGTCTTGAAAAGCCGAAGGGTGTTGCGTTATGGTTTTACTCTCATGAGGCATTTTAATTAGTTCGGTAGATAAATGATAGGGTTATCTACAGATCTACCAAGATTTTTAAAATTATTTACCCAGCTACCACTGCATCTTACCAAAGTTGCTCAATGTTAGTACTTATCATAGCTAATGATAATTCCAAGCTTTTAGAATTCTGCCTTATATTTGAAGACTTCTATTGCTTGAATGAGACCTGTGTGAGCAGAACTGGGCAGAAATAGTTGCAGACGCCGCATTGCAGGATTTCGCTACACTGACACCATCGTTAGGTACTCAGGTCACTACCGACATTTAAATGACAACATAATAACCACTGAACCCAGCGTGGTACTGACCTTCTGTATAACTAATTGGCTGTGTAACAGTCCCCACATTAAGTGATATGAATGATCCGAAAAGAAAAGTGCAAAATGGTGTGGTGTTATTAATTTGAGTGGAGCTGACAAGGGCGTGCTGAGGAAATGGTGGTATTCTGGTAAGATGTAGTGATACCCGAGTAAATAAGTTCAAAAACCGTGGTAGTTCGGTAGATAACCCAAAAAAGAATTGGCACTTGTTAGCATCCTGCTACCTATCTGTGGTTGGGACTGCAACGTATCTGCAAATTTCTCCCTTGCGAACATCTGCCTTGAAAGTTGCAACATTCCCGGCGATGGTTGGGTATCTGTCTCTTGTCTTTAGCCTGTAACTAAGATTACAAAATTTTCCGTACACGTACGGGGGCTGTATACTTATGAGGTCCCTTCGTGCATACAAGCCCTTGTTCGCGCGCCTAAAACCAATTGAACGCCAATTCCAAGCCAAGAAGCCCAACCAATCGGGGAAATGCAGAACTACTTGGTTCTTCCGTCGTTTCTAAAGTGTTCTAAAATTGATGAAGAGCGATGAAGGAAAAACCTGAGAGAGGAACAGATGAAGACTTCTCTGCAGCGCTGCTACTACGGCCTCCCGGCTTCCCAGCAACCCCCTCCCGCCACGAAAGCCTGTCCCCCAATCACTCCGTACCCTCCCACCCCACCTCAAACACCCCCCGCCAACCCCTCCCCCTCTTGCATCGACGAAGAAGCAGAAGAATCAGAAGCTGCCGACCCCCTTACACCCCTTACCCTCCGGACCTCCCCCGCAACCGAAGCCCGCCAGCACTGCGGATCCACCCGCACGATGTGTGTCCGGCCCGCGTGGGCCCCTGCGCAGGCGGGAGGATGCGCGGTGTCAAAAGGGGGGGTGGGGGTGGACGGTAGTTGGTCGGCGTGGGAAGCTCGTCGCGGTCGGGGATGGGAGGGTTCCGAAAGAGCGGGAATCGTCCTGGAAGCCGAAGCAATCGTTGTTCCATCGTTGGTGCGGCTCCTGCCGTTGTGCTGTCGACGCAGGTGCTGGCGGTGATGGCAATGTTGGGATAATTTGGAGCGGACGACTCTCGTAATTATCTATGGCCCCAAAGGGGCCCTATATACACAGCAATGGCATGCCGCTGACGCGGCAGAGGCAATCTCCAACAGGCAACGGTTCCTACGAGCGGGTGAAGTGCCCAGCGGCGAGCATCGCCAGGTCTTGCGGGTCCAGCGTTTGCGGTGATGCCGCCGCCGGAGGAGCTGGGTTTAAGAGACTCCTTGGTCCCGTCCGTGAGTAACAGAACCCGGTCCACGTATTAGTACGCAGCCTCCTTCACCTTCTTGATTCCCCGTGCGAGACCCAGGGCTCTTTGGTCGTCCAACGCGTAGCATTTCCCGTCTGCGCCGTCCAAAGCGGGACTAGTTTCGCCGCGCTCAGTGGGCGTAGAGGAAGAAGGTGACGGGGGCGGAGAGAAATGTTAGGACGCTGAGGCTGCCTACGAGCGCGCCAGTGAGAAGGGCGAGGGTGGAGTGCTGAGACGTGGAAGACTGGGGATATTCCGGAATGGAGGGGTTTGCGGTGAGTGAATGGCCGTTGGCAGGGCTAGTGATGGTTGTGTGTTGGGGGGAGGACATTCCCGACCGAGAAGTAGTAGGGCCCGAAGTACGGGTAGTTGGAATTTATTGGCGGGACCACATCCTTTGTGGATTGATTAGCTGTTAATGAAGTAAACCTCGAGAATGCCATCTAATCACCAGATGCAGTGACTTTGAAAATTAAAATTAGAATTTACAGCAAGTAAAGCTTTGGCGGCCATGTACCTACTACTCCTGATTAAATCCCCCCTCCCACCCCCATCCACAAAAACCATCTCTCTACACACTGACACAGTCTGTGAGGATTCCTCTCCAATCCGCTCGGTCTGCTCTTGTTGTCTATACCAGAAGTCATTTAAAAGTAGATTTGCTCCAAGACAGTGAATCTGAGGTAACGAAATAAGTCCAGGGTGCGTATGATGTCACGTAATGCGGGGTATTTTTCATTGTCTCGAGATATGCAAGCTATCGGAGATACCTCTTTAAGCTTAAGGATGAAGACCTATCAGTAATTACGCGGCACAGTTTTGCTGTCCATTGGCGGGGCACGAGAGTCGTTGGGT
Source organism: Nothomitra cinnamomea (assembly GCA_022345685.2). Taxonomy (NCBI): domain Eukaryota; kingdom Fungi; phylum Ascomycota; class Geoglossomycetes; genus Nothomitra; species Nothomitra cinnamomea. The sequence goes on along the minus strand of JAJDMX020000071.1, from coordinate 14,747 downwards.
TGAACTACACGCAGTGTAGTGGACAAGCAACTCCAGCGGGCCCTCTATATTAAAAGTAGGGACAATTACTCGCGTGCCCCCGAAAATTTGAGATCTTTCGCGCATACCCCCCATTCTCGACAGTCTTACCCATATGCACCCCAAATGCAGCCTGCATACATCCATCTGCAGGTCCTGCATATACGGGCAAGACCAACACACGCTCACACTTGTACATACCGCCTCTTCCAACCATTATAATCGCTGGTCCCCAGCTTCTGCTTTTCTTTTTTCTTTACCTATTTACCGCATATACAGTCCATATACCCTAGCTCCTCTTTCACGTTTATCTCAAGAAATCTCTACAAACGTGTTGGGCAAAGAGTTCTCCAATCTTGCTGAAGCGCACAATGCTATAATGATTCATACTATTGAGTGAGGAGAATCCTACAAGGTTCTAAAGTCTAATTCCCGTTGTCATGTAGTTTGTCGCGAATCTGATTGTATATTTCGTATTCAAGCTTCTGCCCTAAAAAATTGTGTGCGCATTGCAGTGTTTTCTGAGCATGTATGTTCCCCCATTACGTATAATACCTTTCGATCAGCTCATTCAGTTATCTACTTGTTGGATCATCACCGGGAATCTGTTGGGGTAAAATGAGAAATTACTCTGAAGCAAATTCAGACCAACGAGTGACCACAATCCGGTAATCGCATTTCCTATATGCAAGCCTTTCGTGTATACAAAGCAACGAGACTTGAGATTGAAGACAACCAAAGTAGCTCTTTCAACAAGTTTCCAGCTTTGATACATACTATCAATAAGGCCAATCCTGATAACTGGGCCTGTCTTGATATAGAAGAGGATCAATTTCTTTGCATGTTTATTACACCTGCTGCAACTTATTATACATTTACAAAATGCAGGTATTTTTTTACTTTAGACAGAATCCATATCAAGTCCAAGTACAATATAACACTTCTAATTTCCTGCATTCTAGATGGCAACAACAAAATCCTGCCAATTGCTTGGGTAATAGTTCTAATTGAAGATACCAGTCACTGAACATGATTTTTACAATATATGAAAGAAGTTTTTCCTATAATTACTTGCTGCAGCCAAGTTATTATTAGTGACAAAGACAAAGAGCTACATATAGTTATAGAAAATGAATTGCTAGACACTGAACATAGCTATTACTGTCAATACCTTATCAACAATATTTAAAAAGACTTCAGGCTTTCCTATTACAAGTATATTTAGAATACTGTCTATGCAATATTCAAAGACAAATTTAATACTGTAATAGTCAACCTAAAAGAAGAGAAATCTTTTATCTTTACTTACATCATCAATACCTTTGCTAAATAATAGATTATATATGCTTTTCCAGTATCTTGATTTAACTACATTACATTCAATATAGTGGAATCTATAAACTTATTCTACCTCAAAGTACATAATCTATCTCCACTTTAGATTTTCTTGTATATTTGAATTGATATTATATAAAAGTTCTATTATCAGTTATATTAAACTCAGAAATCTGATGTCATTACTAATGCAACAAAATATTTCCTTAACTATGAAAAGTAACAATCTTGTTATTTTAATGCTATATGTCACAAACATTCAAAGTCTCATCAGGAGCGCCATGGACACGGAAGTGGCATTGGTACTATTAGACCAAATCATGGACCTATAAAGTTAGAAATGATATATATAGCTTGGTAAAGATGAACTAAATACGAGGATGGATGGTACTCGCTATAAGTAAGTGGAGGCCAAAGTAAGAGTTTGTATAATCAGCACCCTCAGTGCTGAGAGTATAACCTGTGGCAACTTAATAAATTACCCATACTCTGGTCAAGGCAATGACCTCAGCCAGATACACAATTGCCAAGTGGCCTAGTCAGGAAGCAACTGACCAACAGGAACCACTACAACTTATAGACATAAAACTGTTGGTCGTGAGAAGAGAACTAGAAGAGCTAAAAAACACTTAGTAGTTGAAAGACATATTAATTAGATGTAGTGAGTAGCTCAGATATGGATAGAAAGTTATAAGTTATAATTACTCAGGTTTCATTATTGAACTTAGCATGAGTCAAGTATGAGTTATACTGAGGAAAGAATACATCAAGTGGTATAAGTTGTCTGTTGATGGGTGGCCAAGAAATTAGTAAAGAGATGGCTATAAATATAGTGTTAAGATTTTAGGGAAAGTGTTTTTCTTTCTCTCTTTACTAAATGTCTTAATAGTTTAGCAATATAACTTCATACCAAGAATCATTGCTCAAGATATCCTTTAATATAGTTATAGTAGAACCATTTTGCTATCTTAGTATACGGGACCAATATACCTGTTCCACAGTTAACTCAAGAATGTCTTACTATGCACCTGAACATCAAGATAAACTAGAAGACAACATCTCATTGAAGTTAAATCATTACACTATAGTATTTTATAATAACCTTATTCAGGTTTTTGTCTTTAACAGAATTAGTCATATTATGAATCTCAATACTAGCATATGTATATGTAGGAAATTTTAGAAGCATTGCATCTCTTATTAGTATAGTATTGCAGCATCTATTTTTCTCACTATAAATCCTTATTAGCATATATATTACATATATATTCTTTATTCTTATTATGAGTATTACTATTATAAACATTTCAAGTCTTATCAAAATAATATTACAAATAGTACTATTTACTATTAGATTAAATCATAACTTCATAGAATTAGAAATAGTATATACAGCTTAGTAAGAATAAACTAAATAAAAGAATAAATGACACTTGCCAAAAGTAAGTGAAGGCTAAAGTGAAATTTATATAATTAGTACTCTTAGTACTGAGAGTGTAATCTGTAGCAACTGTAGAAATAACTATATTTAGTAATATCTTAATAAGTTTGAAACTGATTTAGTCTGCACTAATTTTTTTCATTCATATATTTTCAGTATAGTAAAGCTTCATAGAACTACATATATAGTTAAAGTTAATAAATATTTATATACTTATTACTTTACTATGAAAAATGGCTGAAATAGATTAATCTAACAAGTTAAAAACAAAACTTTTACTAGTAAAATCAAATTAGTTAAATTTATTTTGTATGTAATTTATATATAAATTAATTTTCTTACTTATATCTTATAAGTAGGTAAATATAATTCTTATATTTTTTTAAGCCTTTTAATTAAGTAATAAAGGCTGTTAGTTAAAAGTTTTTGCTTATTTAGTTAAATAAGTGAAGTTAAGAAAGATATAATATATTACATTTTTTATAACTTATTTGGAAGTATATATTTTTTGACTATAATAAGTACTAAAAATTGCCTAGCTAATGCTAAGTATTTAGAGAAATTCTATATAAATCAAACTCTCTGTGTTAGGTAATATAGGCCTTCATATTGAGACTAATTTAAGTATGTTTTGTATTAAAGGTGGCAAGTGTACAAATACTTATTGACTCTAGCTGTACATAGGCCTTGAAAGTATTTCCATTCTTCTTAGAACTTCATTTCGAGACTTGAGACTATTGCTACTTTGTTCGTTAATTGCTGGAACTTACAGGGCTATTGAGAACCTTAGAACAAGTGCCAGGGGCAAACACCTAGGAGAGAGTTCGCTAAAGGTAAAAGGGAATACGAGGCTTGCTCAGAAATCCACACTTACGGAATAGCTAAGGAAATTAAGCTGTGCTATATGCACAAACAAGGATTCATTTGGCTATTTTTGGATTTGGCAAGCCCTTCACCCCGCCCGCCGAGCTTATCCCCCCCGCTTAGCCTGGTTCGCCCATCCCAGACTAAGTGCGTCATCTAAAATATTCCTAACAAAAGCATAGAAGAAAAAAAGGGCAAAAAGCTCTAAACATTCGCGCTCTATGAACCGGATGCCCTATTGCAGATGCGTTGCCTACATCAGAGGCAGCTACCTCGTTAAATGTTGAGTAATTGACTCCTCACAAACTGTCCGAATCTCGTATTTGTCGCCTAGCCATTCCGCTTCATGATGTCCTGCATGTACTTCGTATCTTTATCTCTATATATAAGGAGAAGCGGTCGAGTCAAGAGTGAATTACCTATTGCGGTTAGATTGTGATACGTGCGCATCGCGTGTTCAAGCCATTTAATTTCGTTTTGACACCCATCCCGGAGCTACTCATGGCCTAATCAATAAAGCGAGGTAGCCGATCCAACAGTGAATTACTGCATTTGGTTAATAGGTGGTACATGCGCATTGCGTGTTCGAGCCATTTAATTTCGTTCCGATCTCCCAGAGCTCAAAAATGCGCCTACAAGTGGCGGAGGGCATCATTCCGGAGCGCAGCGAAGGACCATGATGTCCCGGAGCTGCTCACGATCTAAACGTTGAATCTACTAACCGCGAAGTGGCCGCCCCCTAGTTATGTAGATGCTGTGGGTTGTTACTTGCAGATGTTGGGGAGCTTGGCATATTTGGCCGCAGAATCCCTCACCATTCGGGGAGTTTTTTCAGCCGAGAAGTGAGGGAATGAACCCTTGGCTGATTAGAGAGCAGCTCGGGTAATTCTCAGGCTCAGCTATTGTACATTCAATGTACGGGTGAGGCACTGTCCGTGCACTGTGTCTCAGTATCCGGTTCCTACTTTTGATGCGACTGGCTGCGCTCACCACTAGTTGGACGGTTTACATGCACAACCCAATACTCCTAGTTAGTTTCTTGATCCCCGATTCTGCACCTCGTTTGTTTCTCCTCCCATATTTACCTCTTTGAGAGGGCGCGGCTCATGGTGGTACAAGCTGAACCATGCCAGTAAGTGGATGCCTAACATGAAGGTCGGACTAGCTGGGAGCTTATATGTGAGGCTTCCTATCCATTCTTACCTTTGGCTTTTCTAACTTTGCGAAATTTTTGGTGTACAGTAAGAAAGACTACCATCATTTACCTTCCACCGTCGTTACAATGAAGGTTTCCACCATCGTAATCCCACAACTACTGTTTGTGGCGTATTGCATGCTTAACACAGCCCATGCAGGGTGTAACGCCGACAAGTACGTGGTCGTCTGGTCCCTTACATTAACCTAAGTTTTCTCTTCTCTTTATGCCCAAAACTCACCCAACTTGCACGCTATCTTTTTAATTCCTTTCTGCTAATCCAGCACACGCACAGCTGCCTTCGAGCCCTATTCCCCACCGCCAACCCCACTCGTTACTCTGCTGGCAGCGCTTTCTGCGCAACCTACACCACAGCAATTAATACAGCAACAACTGGCTTCCCCCCAACCATCACACCGAGCTGTGGCACAAGCCCATCTCGATACAGCTCCGCCTGCTCTTGCCGCCCAACAGCAACTGCCTGTGCTGGCGACGCGGGAAGTATCGTCAAAAACGGTGGGTTTGAGTGCGGCACTGCGCCCTGGGCCCCGGCTGCCACGACCGGGACGACCTTCGCCGTAGCGCCCGTAGGACATACAGGGCAGGATTCCTTCCAGGTGACGCAGGTTACTGTGCCAGATACGAGCACGGGGCTGGAGCAGGCAAGCGTGAATCAGGACATGAACGGCTTGCTTGCCGGCAAAAGCTACGTCTTGACGTTCTGGGCCTTTTTTAATAATCCCGATGCTGGGTTCGTGGGGGTGAAGTTGGGTGGCAACCCGGTGTATACCGTTGATGCGAGGGATGGCCCGGGCGCAAATGTGTGGAAGGTGAATAACGTGCCTTTCACGCCTGATTCAGCGACTTTGAATCTTAGGTTTGAGTTCCTTTTTGGAGTGCAGGGGAGCGTGGATATGATTGATGATGTATCCGTTGCTCCTGCTGCATAAATGTGAGAGTAGTGGAATTGGTGACGTCACAGGTGATTGCTGAGGGAGAGAGTCAATGGCAGGAATGAAAATTCTATGAATTTAGGTGGATAATTAGCTAGTTGCAAAATCTATTGGCTCTTTTTCATACTATACCTTTCTCTAAAAGCATCATTAATTGTTGTACTACTTAAGGAAAAGTGACCTGAAGAGCGGATTTTCTCCAGAGGCAATGACGCAATCTAAAGAGACATCATTCTGATAGCTTCCCGTTAATGAACTTTATATCTGTTTCCGTCAATCTCCCCCCCCTTTATACAACACACAACAACAGACATACGTGCAGCGCCCTCAAGGGCGCTCCGCCGCTGACCGCGCTCCCTACCAGGATGTCTTTAATTTAATATTGAGAGACAATGGAATAGTAAATAGGTTGTATAGCCATAGCACCTCAGGAATTAAGCTGATTGAAACTCAGCAACAGCCTCATGGAAATAGCTCTGGACAATCACATTCAACCTGTAATTTTCAAGTCACATGATGAGCACTGCAAAATCTACATCCCTCAGAACTCGTCAACGGCTACCCTTTACAAGATGCGAGTTTACGCATTCGGTGAAGTAGGAAACAGAAGGAAGAAGATATTTTGAGGAGATTGCCAAAAGAGGAGAAGGAGTCGAACATTCCTGGGGCTTTGGAGGCACAATGGGAAATTTTTATGCTATTCCACTTGAAGCGAGTCTCTTTCGAACGGACAGCATATCTTCTCGGCTCTGATATGATCGCGCTCGAACTTTAAGAGACGGTTGAACAGTGCGACAACGATAAGGCCGTGTCAGGCTACACTGAAGACGACGAATTGGCCAATGTTGATGACCTGGCAGAATTTCCCGATCTATCAATGGATAGGCAACTCGAGCATTAGGGAAACATAAATACCATTCGCTGATGAAGCGCAAACTATAGTAGCTACCATCCAGTCCGCGGGGAGTTGGTCAGAACCTGGCTTTCATAGCCACACAAGTCCTATGCAAAGGCTTTGTCTGCGGAATATCCAGATCTCAGTGCATGTCCAGCGTAGTTCTTCTCTCCTGCGCGATTACCTCAGCATGATTCCAGTCAATTGGGGATGTCAGACGTCTCTGCTAGGTTCCCTTTGGGCTCCGCAAGCAGCACGGAGACCCCAGAAACTGCGGATACCTCATAGCTCGAGACTTCATATTTATGGGCATCAAGGAGACATCGGGATCCATTGACACTTTATTACCCTAGACATTACTAAGCAGCAAGGATAATTCGAAAACTATGGACGCTCTATTTCTTGAGACATCTCTGAGCATCCAGGAGACATCTGACCCCCGTTACTTGAGCGCTCTCTAAGCAGCAAGGGCCCCCGGAAACCACGGACGCTTCATTACCCAAAAGTCCTTCTAGGTATTCAAATGGCGATGGCGAGTTCCCTCGACTCCCTCCAATGTCAATGCAGTTGGAACTAGTGCAGCCCCCGGATCTCGGAGAGAACTTGGAGATGTGCTGGGGCGGAGCAAGAGATCATCACATATCAAGCCAACTGTTCGAGGCATCGACACACGAAGACCCAAGCGATATATTACCCAGGGAAGCTATACTGTTGAAGGAAGTCTTACCTGATGGCTCAGAGGCCACAAGACGATAAAAATTCACCTACAAAGCTAGCTTTAGACGATCTCGTGGACGAATCATCCGAGCTCTTCTCTTCCGAGAATTTAGCAAAAATTCTGACTAGGTTAAGGTCATTTCAAGGCGAGCGCGGTTTGCTGCCGGCTATGCTGGAAGCTGTAGTCAACATAGTACTCGAGGAACTTCGATAGGACGCTGATAGCCGCAAATATCTTTCCTCGCGATCTAGCAAGACAATGAGTGAGTCTGACCCACGGGATGTCAATACCTCTGGCTGACATCTTAGATTAGATGATGCGACGGAACTCGCTAGCGGCTTGTGGCGGGGCAGTCGAAATCCAGCGTCGTTTCCAGGGAGTCGAATGGAGTCGAATTCGACTGCCCTGAGACAAAGCTCGGCTCTACGAAGAAAGCGGGGCCGAATTCAACTGCCCTGATGCATGTGGCTTGCATTAGGGCAGTCGAATTCAAAGCCACAGCGGGTACAGGCGAGTACGACTGCCTAGAGACATTCCCGTATATGAACACCAATGGCTAATGTAGTGGTGAGTGCTCAACAAGTGTACAGACACTTTTTAGTGGTTTAAGGACGAAATTCTGCAGGTTGTCACATTACGAATTTTTTTATTGAGTTGTTAGTATGAATGCAGGATCTTTGCTCTCGCCATTAAAGTGTCAGGGCAGTCAAACTTGGCTCCTCTTTCTTTGTGGCGCCTCTGAAAGTATCAGAGCAGTCGAATTCGGACCCTCTTGCTTCGCGGGGCCGAGCTCTACCTCGGGGCAGTCGAATACGACTCCATTCGACTCCCTGGAAACGACGTTGGGTTTCGACTGTCCCGCCACAAGCCGTCCGCTAGTAAGCCTGCAAAGGCAGAAACCAGAAGGACAAAGCTTAAAGACATGTTTCGAGAGGTGAGGAGGCTCAAGAAGAGAAGTGCCAGAAGTCGGTCTAGAAGAACACATTAGTGTCTCGATCACAAGGCCGTGTTCCTAAGAGCCCGGCTGCTAAGCTTAACCCGTTTGGCACCAAATTTTGTGTTAGGGTTGACAAAGTTACAGTTTAGTAGCACTTACTGATTGAAATGGATGGACTCTATAAGAAAGGAGACAAGCCGCCGTTTCTCTGGCTCTGCCTGTGTCGGCATTTAACGAGCATAAGGCCCTGTCAGATTCCGGGTACGTCCATGCACCTCGCCAGATTGAGTTTACAGATGTTCCTGCACTCCCCAAGGCAAGGGAGCCCGCCTGCGCTTGTAGTTGGTGTCAGAATAATCTGATTTGATCTCCGAGCCATTGTCGCGCCGCGCTTAAAGAAGTCTTCAGGTGACTTTTACTTTCGTATCGAGAATAATAATACGGGTTATTTACCCCACTACCACTGTTTTCGATTTTAATTACTTGGATACCACTATAATTTACCCAAATACCACGATTCTGGCTCCTTGGCCCACTTGGTGCTGCAGGACCATCGGAAGGAGCAGTGTCACCCAAAATTTTAGGCTAATCCTCTTCTATACATCTGAGGATGTCTGTCATGAAGTTTTGCATTGTCACCTGGATGCACTGCTCTACCGGGTCTAATGGTTTCTACTAGGCTGTAGTTGGTAAGATCCTCACTTAAATTGAGCGAGTGTTCAGTACTGTTTAACTGTAACTAGGGAATTACATGTCTACTGGTGCGTCCCCACACTGAGTAGAATACACTAGGGTGTGATATTTGAATCTACAATGGCTCTATTTTCAGTCCAGTGACGAGTATTGCGCAAAGCCATGCGTGGTATGAAGGCTTAAAATTGGGGTACATGCACGAGCACCGAAATGGTGGTATTCTGGTAAGCCATAGTGGTATTCGAGTAATTAAAATCGAAAATAGTGGTAGCGGGGTAAATAACTCTAATAAAACTGTAACTTGCGAAGGCTACTAGATTGAAAACTTTTGATAATGAGTAGAGAGATGGAGTTTGAGGACCGGGAGAAGGGGGTGGAAGGGGGTGGGAAGGGAAGCCTTTCGTTGCGGACGGAACGGAAGGAGAGGAGAGAAGAGAAAGAGGAAGAGAAGATGTTTGAAGGTCCCGCATCCCGCGCCTGCATCCACCGATCTACCGAACTACCAGGCCTGGGGAAAGGACTGGGAGGTGAGGCGTGGGTGTTGTGTGCGTATCGTTTGATGCATGTAGGTTGAGTGACTGATGCTAAAAAAATTCGCGGACGATACGTAGAATAGAGGGAGGAAAGAGACACGACACTAAGTTTCCTGTTCACTCTTCCTTGGGAGTTTTTCTTTGAGGGGAGAAGGAATGGGAATGGGCACCTTGATTAACGAGAGCCTTGGGGATATAAAAAAGGGTATGTCATTTTCTTCCAAAAACTAGATAGTAGGGGGGACACCACATCCGTAGCCCCCCTTTCCTCCTTTCCGCACCGGAAAAGGGAGAAGAAAAGAAACCTTTCCCCACACAAACGAATCCAACACTGACGCCGTTCCAAAACCCCGAAAAGGGCCGTCACACTCGTGCAAACCTTCAACTCCTCCCCCTACCCCATAAAATACCCCACGCACATCAAAAGCCACAAACTCCACGGTCAATAATACGCGCTCTCCACTCCCAGAAACGCCCTGGCACCATGTCTCCTCCACATGTCCTCTTCTAGTCGCTACTAGGCCCCCCTCCCCCCTTCCTCCTCCTCCTCTTCTTCTTCTCCGACTTCCCTCCTGGCGAGCCGTTCTCCCTCGGGATCGGGGGAGCTCTCGTGCGATTCAGGATATCCGGGACAAAGATTGGGGGGACGTAGGTTGGGATTGTGTGGAATTCGCGTCTGCTCAGCACCTTTGGGAGGAGGGTTGAGGGCGGGGGAATGGGTTGGGAGTTGATCTATTCCACAGGGGGTTCGTTAGCTTCCGAGCCGGATTAAGCGCCAAGCAAATTCCCGTCACGGGACCCTGCTCCTCTTCCTCCAGCACCACGAAGTACGCGCCTCCTACTACTACCGAATCTACAACAGGATCGTCCGACAAATAGCCGTCTTCCACTCCTGGTCCCAGTCTCAGCCCTCGAAAGGGGAGGTCGCGAACTTCCTCTCCATCACCCAAGGATTCGAAATCAACTCTAGGGACTTGCACACCTCCTTTCCACGATGTCTAACCTTCCCCCTCCGGTCGCCCCTCCGTTCCCCCTCTCTCCCTCCCAAGCCTACAGACCGCCATAAGCAGCAGGCACAGGAAAGTTAGGATGAATTACAACAGCACATCCACTCCGCGTATTTCGAGTGCCACGAGACGCCCTACCTCCCCTTCCTCGCTCTCTGCACCTCCCCCTCCGGGGCTCAACTCACTCCAGATGCCCCAGCCCTTGCTGCGCACCCTATCCCTAACCGCCCACCGGTTTCGCGCCGATATGGCGCGTGCGTGGACGCACCGGGTGTGGTGGGAAGCGCGGCACGCGGCTGTGAACGCGCTGATGCTTTTTGGTGCCGCGAAGGCTCTCGGAGACACACGTGTAGAAACAACCGGAGCGGGAGCGGGAAGGCTGAGAATACTTGAAGGCTGGGAGGAAGTGGTGGCGGAGGCGGGGGAGGTTTTGAGAGGTGGGAGGGGGGGAGCAAGCAGGTGAGAGGGTTGAGGGGGTTAAGGGGGTGTGTGGGGTTGGCGGGGAGTTGGGGGACGGGAAGGTTAGGGGTGGGTGGTGGGTTTTCCGGGAGGTCGTTTTGTGTAGCGGACAGATTCTGGGTGAGGTTGGGGGGGGATTTTTGTTATGAATTGTCAAGGGGGAGGTGGAAGGGATAGTTCGTGCTCGGAGTTTCTATGTATGAACATAATGCAAGTATACCTACAACCCACGTCAAGAGTAATCTCACACATTGTAATTCTGTTAGACGAGCTGCCGCGCTTAACGTCTATTGATTACTTGCCTTTACAAGGAACTTCTATTGCAAGTCATTGGGGAGACGGTTAGTTTTGCTATCTTTCCTCATTACGTCCGTGGTTTCTCCTTCTTTCTTTTTGGGGTTATTTACTAAACTACCCCGATTTTTAATCTAAATTACATGGATACCACACTTCGTTTACTAAATCACTACGATTTTGCCCCTACAGCACAGCCGCGCCAGGAAGCTCAAGGTAACAGAATCTAACCTAGAATACCTGATGGGCTCACCAAGGCGCGCGAGAAAGAGCAACTTGGAATCATGTTGCGTATCTAAGTCATGGCTCGCACATACCCGTGCAGTCAGCACCGAGCTTATGCATTGCTGATAGAGACGTTCCTCGCTAAATTAGCGGGATTGGGGTCCTGTTTAACTGTGCTTGGGTAGAGGCTTTGGCGCAAGAGCGACGAGCATTCGACTAACAATGCCTTGCATCTGTAAGGCGCATATTGGGATGAAGGGAGGATCAACTAGTAGATTTTATGCGTAAAAGAGCAAATAGTCCTGATATTGGCGTGGTGCGGACGCATAAGAATCGTGGTATTTCGGTAAACGAAGTGTGGAGTAATTTAGATTAAAAATCGGGGTAGTTTAGTAAATAACCCTTCTTTTTATATTATTTTTCCCTTACAGTCTTAAACTCTTCTAAGAATCAAGGCTAATTAGTTCGTTTTACAGGTGGCTTCAAAGCACTATGCAATCTTGCCGGAAAATGCGTCTGTAGGTATTCACAGCAACCCCATAGAGATGACAAAATTTGAGGGTGAAGATGACCCAGGCTTTACAAGGGTAGTGGGAGAGCTTCAAGTATGGGTGAAGGACTTGAAGGAGGATGCTGGTGTATGATGGTTTGGCTCTTGATAAAACCAGAATTGAAATTCGAGGCTGATATCCCCAACGTCCAGAAAATACTATTGGCTATAGAGTCTTCATCCGAATGAGTTTCTGCAGATACTATCTGTAGCTAATCAAGAGAAGCATAAGCCCAAAATACCGTCTTTGAATTGCAATCAGCTGTATGTATGTATATGTCTTGCGTATCTCGTCAAGTCAAGCCATGCATCGGTATGCCTATCAATGATTGTGTTGCTCTTTAACCCCCCGGACAAAAGGGTCTGCGACCAATCATATCGGAGGTCTTCGCTAGTCTTCACGCCGTTCGCAAAACCGACACCGAGCCTGCGTTTAGTGGTAGGCCCTGTACTGAGACGTGTTGGCGAGTCTGGCAGTATCGAATGATATCGGAGTCTGGCCGAGATACGGCATTAGATGAGGAGGCGTTGACTCCGGTGGTGGCGATGCCGTAGACTGCATCCCAAATATCCGCATCTAGTGCGTTGCCGGGAACTTTATGCAGTAGGAGGATGGCTGATCTGATTTCGAAATCACCCGAACCCACTAGCGGAGCGAGCCGCAAAAGGTTGGTTATGAGGGGTATCAAAACCATTTGGAAAACAAAGCAAGCGTGCTGCTGGAAAGCTTTGCATTGCCAATATGAGGCCGAGTACTAGGTCTTTGAGACCTATGTATGCTGGGGAAGGACCTTGCATCAGGTTGGTGTATCTCACCTTCGTCACAAATATGCGTTGTACGTCGTTCGCTACTTGCTCACTGTTCGTGAATGGTGTACACTATGGATGAACGGCATACGCCTTCCGTCAACGGCGTGTGCTGTTGGTGTGCAGCGTACGCCGTCTCTCCGCGTAAGCCATTCGTGAACGGCGCGAGTGGCGAAAGGCGTAGAGCATATGCATATGTTCCACCGCGTCTAAGACGTCCGTGTGGGTAGCACTAAGCGAATAGCAAAAGGCATTTTAGCCTTCTTTCATGGGTTTGCTTTGTATTATTTCGGACTTGAAGAGATCAGCCACCAAGTGAGACACAAGCTAGACGGAAACAATCGACGCGACATGCACATATATGCAGGCGAGATAGAAACAGACGTCAAGGATATCATGATCGCAAAGAAGCCAGGACAGAAGAGAGGCGCATGCTATAGGTCTGTATGCCTTCACCTTGGTGCAGTCTTTTTTTCCCAGGTTTTGTGCATCACTACTGTTGTGGACTGGCTGAAGTGGTCCGGACAGTATTCGAGGTCTAAGCATGCGCTGTACTCCGTAGATCATATACGTCATCTTTCTTGTATTCTACGAAGTACGGAGTGCGGCGTGCGGAAAAAACATAAGCGAACGGACGCACGTTGCCCAATGATTGGTTGGGCTGCGCGGACTGTGCTCCTCCTTGGCTTTTCCAATCAGCGCCCAGTCGTAGGGCTGCAGGCACACCACATCATCCTTCAATTTTGAGCCAAAGACTTTTTGCTGCGCTGATGGTCTGAGAGTGGCGGAGAATGCACCAGGGATCAAACGTGATGTTTCGATCATTCGCGCGACGGGAGATGCCTGAACCATTCCATCCCCGATCAGCGATTAAACGTCTCCCGCGTATGTTATGCATGAACCTCCCCATATATCTCGTTCCACCGCATCCCTGGTGGGCCCTACAATCCTAGACCACTCCAGCCATCTAGGCATGTGTCAAACGAGCTCGCCACGAAGCCAATGAAGCACGTGCGCCAATAAAGACCCTAATTGGTAGTCTTCAAACCCCCCCCCTTTCTCTCCTGGGGTCGCATCTTAACGACGTCATGGATATCACATTGAAATAACACAGAAACCACGCTGTAATTTCCTGGTGTGTCGAGATGGAGGCCTCTAAAGATGCTCGTTATCCCTCAAGAATCTGAAGAAAATATCCTGCTAAAGCTAAATTCAGTAAAACGATTCTCGCTTTAGAACTCCAAGTTCTAAACTTTAACTTGCATCCTTGGTCTACGTGGTATTTCTAAGTTGCTATCAGATAATCGGTGGAAAGTGACTAGATAATTTCTTAGTCAATGCAACCTTTCTTTCGGACGAGCATATCAATTCCACATTTCTAGAGTCTATTCTCAACTATGCGTTGGGACGAGAATGAGTATTTGCGCAAGGATGAGAATGGAAACTATATCACTCTGGTACCTATAATCTAGCCTATCTCCTATCCGTTGAATTCCATAGCTCATTTGCAAAATGTAATTTTAGGAGGAATACGAAAGACGAACAGCAGCTCACGCGAAACGCAAAACTTTCACCAAAGGAGAGCTAGGGCTGTTTGCTATCACTGGGTAAGTGGTCGGCTCCAAATGTTATCAGATGGGTTCGGCGGTTAGAATGCTCCCCCAGCCAGATTTAAAGCGCCGTCAAATACCTAGGAGAGATTGCTTGAGGCTCACTCGACTAGGTCTATGCGTAAAATTTTTGGTCGAGGGAGCAACCGAGTCTGTTAAATCTGTCTCTCAGAAACCCCCCCCCCCCCCCCCCCCCCCCACCCCCCCCCCCCC